>CAUYPK010136293.1:0-76040 GCA_963574355.1 Loris lydekkerianus | reverse complement strand
CCTTATGATTGTTTTTCACCATTGCCTCTGGCCATCCTCAGAGTTGGGGAGGTGTCTCTCCAAGATTAGACCCCAGCGGGATCACTCTATTGTTGCTGGATCTTTGTAGGGAGTGACCCTGTGTAGTTCTTCTGGGGCTGCTCTAGCTAGGGAGTTCTGGTTGTGGAAGCAGCTTCAGTGTGTGACACACCTGGATCCAGCAACAGGGATGGGGGTGGTGCGCACGGTTCTGGGAGTGCCTGGCGCCCAGTGACTTTGGCACAGAGAGCTCAAGGCTCCAGCCATCTCTGGCCAGAAGACGGGCTCTGCGCAGAGGCAGGGAGGGCTCCAGAGGGCATGCAGCTACCACAGTCCCTGGCAAGATGAACGGGCTAGTGTGGAGGCTGGGAGGACACAGGAGGGAGGATGCAGGGTTGCGTGGCTCCCACAGTTCTTGGTCAGGGAATGCGGAGGCCCGGTGGGTGCAGGTCACTAGTCGGGGGTCGCTGCACAGCTCTTATGGAGGTCTGGGCAGCGCCAAGCCCAGGAGTTGGAGGTTGCTATGAGCTGTGACGTCACGGCACTCTACCCAGGGCAACAGCCCAAGGCCTCTTCTATGTTTCTCAATGCTGTCTTTAAGCTTCCCCTATAAAATCATAACATAAATTTTCTTAGATTTATATCTAGATAACTTTTATATTTTATTGATATTTTGAATGTTATTTTCTTCAAAATTATGTTATCTGTATAAAACATAATTTCTATAGTGCTAGTGTCCACAATAAGTAGAAATACAACTGTGAATACATTTTAAATTTTCCTGAACTTTCTTATTGATTATAACTTTGTGTAGACTCTCTTTTATTTTCCCTATCTGCAAAGAGTGGTTTCCTTGTTCTTTTCTAAGTTTTATGGTACTTAATTCTTTCTCTTCTCTTATTTTATTAGTTATGACTTTGATTACAATATTGAAGTGCTGTAGCCATCACAGGTGAAATGTTTTATTAAAATAGTGCCTACCATAGGTTTACGGTATTAAGGAACTTGCCTTATCATTTATAATTCTAGTTTACAGAGATTTAAAAAAATCTTGATGCATACTGTATTTATTAAATGATTTTTCTGCAGCTATGAAGATAATTATACGTTAATCTCTTTTATTCTGTACTTCAGGTGTAAGACAGGTTTTCTTATATTGAACCATCCTTATATTCCTGAGATAAACCCTATTTGGTTTTTATGTACTGCTGAATAATTTGCTAATATTTTACTTAGAACTTTGTATCTGTGTGCAAATATATTCTTTGCTATATTCAAGTCTTTGTCTTGTCTTCAATCAATGTTATACAGATACTTTATAAAATGAGTTGGAAATGCTATCTCTTCTTTTATTCTCCAAAACAGAAATTACCAGATGGGATACAAAAACACAATCTAGGTTTAAGTTGCCTATGAAAGATTCTCAAGACCAAGCTTTATTTTTTATTAGGTAAGTTTAAACATTTACATTGATTGAGTTTCGGATACATTTGAGCTTATTTCTATCCTTTCATCTTAGGTTTTCTGTTTGCCTTCTTTATTCAGACTTATTTTCTTTGACTCCCTTTCTTCCAGTGAATTCATACAGTGTCTACATTCTTTTCTCCCTTCTGCTGTTTTATAAGCTAGGCTGTTTTCCTACGCTTTTAGTTGTCACTCTTAAATGTTTTCTTAAACATTTAACCATACATTTTTCTACTAACATTTAGCTATTTAACATTTCTTTCTTCCTGCCAAGCATAACAAGATCTTAGCCTGCTTTTACTACTAATGAACAATGCCCTCATTCTAGCTTTTATTTTGTTTAGAGTTCTTATTTTTACTTTTAAAAATTCAAAATAACTAGTTATTTTCATTTCTTTTGGGGGACTTAGTCTTTCCTTTCTTCCTTCTGTGTTCACTTTTCTTCTGATTGAGGTAAATCATGTAATAGTTCCTGTCATTTATTAAATGTCTTAACAAATATGTTAAGTCTTTGTATGATAAAATACCTTTATCTTGTCTATACAGTCAAAAGATTGGGCAAAAAATTATAGGTTGACAGTTATTTCCTGTCAACACTGATGATATTGTTTTGTTATTTTTGACATTGATTGCAGCTAAGGAAAAGTCTGCTGAGAGCTTTCAAAATCTTTCATTTTCTTTGATGTTCTGCAAGTTTATTACAATATGTTCAGATGTGGATTTATTCTATACATTCTGTTCAATATTTGGGTATTCACTTCTAATCTAAGGATTTATGTCTTTTTTCAATTTTAGAAAACTACTATTTATTATGATTTTAAATTTCTTGTCTGTTTCATTCCATTCCTTCCTAAATTATTACTATTTCATGATTTCTTCTCTTTCTTTAAAGATCTAACACCTCCTCTGTCCTCATCATTCAAAACAAGTCTCATCCTCTTCTGCTCCAAATTAGGTTCTCTCATGGTAACTTTCTTTTTCTCAGATTCAACACATCAACAGTCCTGTTGGGTCTAATTTAGAAAAAAGCCCAAGAATCATCCGCTTCTCACCATCCTCTCTGATCCTCACTTTCCTAAGCCAGGATTAGCTTTCTGTTGCTACGCTGCGTTCAAGTCCTTGTCTGGTCTTGAGTCTACGTTATACAGATGCTGTTGTATAGTCTCTCCCACAGTCTGGTATTAGCATTTAAACTTTGAAATTGCACCTCCACCTCGAATACTCCCTGCCATTCTAATTGTCTGGATTTTTCTCCTTGGTAATTATCACAAGTAGCATGATATCTTAAAACAAAACAAAACAAAACAAAACAAAACAAACAAAACAAAACCTTTTCTTCCTCCTTCTCCTCCTTTTCTTCTTCTTCTTTTTTTTTTTTTTTTTTTTTGAGACAGTTTCACTCTGTTGCCCCACTCTGAGCTGTGGCATCATAGGTCACAGTAACTTTAAACTCTGGACTCAGGAGATTCTCTTGCCTTAGCCTCTGGAGTAGCTGGGATTACAGGCACCTGTCATAATCTCCAGCTAGTTTTTCTATTTTTAGTAGAGAGGGGGTCTTTTTCTTGCTCAGGTTGGTCTTGAACTTCTGAGCTCAAGCAATCCACCCATCTCAGCCTCCCAGAGTCCTAGGATTACAGACATGAGCCACCATGCTCGGCCAACTTTTCTTCTTCTGATAATACTTATCATCTCCTTTTCTCTCCAGTACATAAACTGCTAAGGTAAGAATGAGAACGCTTAAAAGTATCAGGATTGGGCTGGGCATGGCAGCACCTGCCTGAAATCCTAGCACTTCGGGATCCTGAGGTGGGAGGATTGTTGGAGGCCAGCAATCAAAACCAGCTTGCACAAGGGCAAGACCACATCTCCTCTAAAAACAGAAAAATTAGCTAGGCATGGTGGTGTGCCAGTAGTCCCAGCTACTCAAGAAGCTGAAGCAGAGGATTGTTTGAGCCCAGGAGTTTGAAGTTGTCATGAGCAGTGATGACACCACTGCAGTCCAGCCAGGGAGACAGACAAGACCCTGTCTCCAAAAAAGGGAAGTATCAGGACTTATGTCTATCTTATAAACTACGTGTACTAAGCACCTAGAATAGTGTTACACAGAGTAAGAACCTATCACCCATCTGTTAAAGGAATACATACATATGAAGAAAAAAGGAATGAACTTCTCTTAAAGTATTTGAGTATTGATCATTTCCTTTTGAGCTAAATGGTCAGATTAGATATTTTCCATTTAAATATGTGGGAGTTGAAGAACTCAAATAGATGAATATAATATTATTTCAGAGAACCAGCATTCCATTCTGGATCTTAACATTTGCATGTTTTTAAAGTAAGGGCCAGGACTGGATTCTAAGTCACAGATTATGAGACTCGCAGAAGTGCAGAAGAGAAAGAACTAGGAGACTTTGTAACCAACTGCCCCAGTGAAAACTAAACAAACCAGCCAACCCACTGTCTTTCTAGCTTAAGATAGAGGTGCTGCAAATCACAGGAGACTTTCCTGAGACATGTGTTGTGTAACAAATCCCGACAAATATACGGATCATCAAAGAGATTTTATATACTGAGAAACTTTATGATCCAGGAAGTGGTCAGGTCATCTGGGATCTCCTGCTTACCCATATGGAGCTCTGACTGAACATGTAAGAATAAGAGGAAAGTCCAATTTTAGTGAACATGAGCTGTTCACAGCATGAGGGGGTGCATCAAAGTGGTGGTGAAACAAAAGTATTACTTTCCCACCAAGCCCTTTTAAGGGAGGGCTGAAAGTAGTCAGAGTCTGGGGCATAGAATGACAAAGAAGGAAAGGATGATTTTCATTTCTCCAGGTCATGGTGTTCTAGGGCGCTGTCATGGATCTAAAGAGCCAGGCAATGGGGCAGGGCAGGGGGTAGGGGAGATGGGAAATTAGTGAGAAATACGTGGAAGCAGAAGGTTGTGAGAAAAAAACAAATATTTTCAACCATAGAAACCAGGAAATAAAAGGACTTAATTTTCAGTAAATAATACTGAATTATTTCTTTAGTAAAATGAATCATAAATTATATTTATATAGCATGTTATTATTTCTCAAATCATATAACCCACCTCATTAGATATTTTCTACCCTCTGAGATAGGGAGGATGGACCCTTAGAAAGCAGGAATTGAGCTATAATTCTTTAACCATCTCTCCACTCCCCAAATAGGGTCTGCTGTAGTGCTGGGTAGATAATAAGCTTTTAATGACTTGTTACCGTATGAAGTCCAGTTTTACAGGTGAGGTGAAGAGAAAATTATTAGCTAATCATGGCACAGCTGGACCCACAAGCAAGTGTAGTAAACTGCAAGTCTTGTGTACTCAGTACTTTATCCCGTGGCCTGCCAAATGTGCCACCCCAGAGACAATATAGACACAGGCACAGGAAGTGTCAGTATTCTGGGTAATTACCCTGTGCTGATGGTCACTGATCTTCCTGATGAAGTTTAATGATCTACCAATGAAAGCACTATTAAGAGCAGCTTAGCATCAGTACAACTTGCTGTTAGAAGCTTGGCATAGCCACCGTGTTGGCTGGAATGCTGATGTCCATTCAACCCAGGAAATTTTGTTAAAGTCTCCAAGATTGGCCTCAACACTGGTGTTGGTAACAGACCTCCTCACTGCAGGCTTCCATGGTACTCTCTGTCTGTCTGCCATCTAATGAACATCCCCTCAGCTTGCTTTACTAGCAATAAGCACAGTCTTTCCCAAACTCTCTGTCACATGTGTCAAAGTGTCTTTCTCTGAAATCGTCCACTAATGGGAATGCTGGGGGGCCACCTAACTCCATTGAGTAGGGCACCTAAGTTTACTTCCTTGCCTATCTCTACCACTCTCACAAACAATGACAGAGGTAATATCTTTCACTAGCACTTTTCCTTTCTCAGTTCCCTGACTCTCACATTTTGTTAAAGCGAATTGAGCCATCAGCATTTCGTCCTTGGGATCCCCTCATACACAAAATGTTCTCCTTGGGCTCCAAATGACTCTGAGCCTCTATCGAGACTGCAGCCCTAGCTGACAATGGGATTTCAGCCTGATGAGATGTGGAAATGGCACCCAGCTAAGCTGAGCATGGTCTTCTAGAAACCTGCTGAAGGTGTGACATGATAAATGTGCATGTTGATTGGAATGACTAGATTTATGAATTTGTTACATAAGCGTAGAAAACTAATACATCTGGGCATTAAAACCTATAGTACCTCCTTTTTCCTCAGACAAATCCTGTGCAAACTTGAATAAGTCATTTTACCACATCCAACATCAGAACTAGAAGTTCCAATTGGACATTGGAACTCCAGAGAACAATTTTATAACATTCATCCTCTTAGGATTATTTTTCTACTAATTCATAAAATCCAAGTCTAGAAACACCTGGATTTATAATATTCCTGATACAGAGTATAGACTCTACTGGGGTGGTTTTTGATGTTCCCAACTTAAGCATGCACATGTGTGCTTGTGGATTGTGGTGGTCACGAATAAGATTTATAAACATAAAATTTATTTATTAGAGCCAGAATGGTTGGACGGGGCATTAGAAATCCAGTGGAATATAGATCAGAGCAACAAAGTCTAATTATATAGACCAAAGACATAACAAGGATTCTTCTATCAGGAGTTAGGTCAAAGTCTCAGATAGCCAGGTGGTTAGTGTGGGAGACAGAATACGTGGGTATTTTCATATGACAACCAGCAAGAGTAAACAAGTAGGTGAATTTGGAGATCTAGGATCAAATGACAGTGGCTTGCAGTGCCTTCCTGGCTTAGAACTAATCTCCTCTTGCATACCTTTTGGAAGCTCACAGCCCACTGTTGTGTTTGCCTTACCCTCTTGTAGTCTCTCATCTGTGGTAGCTAAGAAAATTACCCAGTCTACAGATTATACCCAGAGAAAGCAAATAGTTTGCCTGAAGCTACATAGGAAATATATCTGAGGCCTCTAATGCTTGATTGACTGGTTTTGTTTTTTAGGTTATTGGAAATATGGATATAATCAATTTAACAAAATGCTTGGGGGGATGCAGAAGTAGGAGGTGTTGAAAGTTCTAGTGAAGATAGAAAAGCAATACAAAAGCAAACTGGGATCGAGAATATAGGCAGGAAATAGCCAGATGTGATTCTAATTGGAGAAAGGGAAGCCCAATTGTCTGGGGAACTATAACTTGAAACAAATATTCTCTAGGAGAAAGCAATCTGGAAAGCAGTAGTGTAGGGAAAGACTCGGGCAGTGCTGTTAAGACAAATGGGGTCTCTAATGCTGGCACAGAGGTCCAAACTGGTCATGCTGGGTTTGGAAGCCACAGCTGGAAACGCTCAATGGATATGGAAGAAGGAAGTAATTCTGTGGGCTGACATGCCTGAAACCATGCTGTTTATCCTTTCTGGCTGTGTGCTCTGATCCTCTGACCTAGAAAGGAAGATCATATATGATCTACTCCTAATGAAAAGGAGGGCAGGTTCTGAGAATTGATCCTCTCAGCTCTCGGGGCAGCTGCAGCTTCTTGACCAGTTTCAAGCTTTGACCAATCACTTTGTTTACCCCATAGGTACTCAACTATTATTATGTCCTGGAATGTCATACAATAAAAAATGTTGGGGCCTAGGGGCTTAGAAGACCCTTACTACCAGCACTAGCTTGTTCTTCCTTAGTACTCTGATCATATTTGTTTACATATACACACACATATATATATGTACTATATGTAAGATTGGAAAATTATATATGGTATTATATATAAGATTGAAAAATTAAGTTCACGAACTTGTCCTAGGAAAAGTGCTTTGAAGGGTGGACTAGTCATTGGCATCAGTGCATAGCTTCCCAAGGGGAATACTTTGAAGGTGACTGTGTGATATTCAGCAATGAGGTATGTAGCACTTTTCCTGGGATGAGTTCGTGAAATTAACTTTCGGACTTTGTATGTACAAAGAAGAGCAGAATACGTGTCCTCCAGCTTGGTGAATTATACAAAGTGAAGACATCTGTGTAACCAATGCCCAGATGAAGATGATGAACATCACCAGGACGCCAGAGTGCTGTCCCCTCCTTATATCCTTTTACTGGTCACAACTTATCTGCTGTTAGAATTCAGCACAGATCAGTTTGCCTGCTTTTGAACTTTATATAAAGGAATCACACAGTTGGTAATTTCTATGTCCAAATTCTTTTACTGGAAACTATGTTTATGAATTTAATTTATTTTGTATGTGGATACAGAGTTTTCATTCTCGTATGGTATTTCGTTGTGTGAATATACTACAATTTACTCATTCTACTGGTGATAGACATTAAAGTGTTTCTATTTGGGGCTATCATGAACATTTTTTGTTCTTGACTTTTGATAAATGTATGTACACATTTCTTTTAGTCTTAGCCATCATTGGAGAATCTTTTAAGATAACTTTTTCCAAATTTCTCTGTATATACCTGAAGTCTCCATGAGCTTAAGACACATTTTGTTGTTTTCCTCTCTTCTCAGGAAAAAGATAAAAATAACCAATTGTTACTATTAACTAGCATTCTCAACTAAGGCACACCAAAATGTTTGTACACCTTTCTCAGAAGCATTATTACAACAAATGGAACATATAATACTTGTAAGTATTTTGTGGTAAATCTTTGTTAAAGTGATCCAGCTTTCTGCTACCATGCTACTACTAAAGAAGGGAGAGATCAATACCTGCCCCTTAAACCTCCCACAAATGAGGCACTGGGTGTCATCACTGGCCCAGGGGAAATAATAAGGGAGGCTCAGACCTAGGGTTGCTACTAAGATTCTCTTTTGGGAATCTCCAAATCCCCAGCATGCTTCTTTTTTGACAGTTTAACAGAAACATCTGATATTTCTCCCTTCTCTGATGAAGACAGTAGAACTTCATTACTTAATGAGGGCCTAGATATTTCAAAGATCTTAAACATTCCTTTTTCCTGGCTCTCCTGACCATTCCTTGCTTCAAAAAAAAATTCATTTTCTAAGGAAGAATAAGTATGTCCTCTAGCTCTTATTTGGATGAGGAGGCAGCGAAGAAAGAAACCAAAATCAAGTGTAATCTGACAGCTCACCCTGCTCTTTTAGTGCCAGCATTTCTCTTACAGGACACGTTTTCCTCAAGCAAACTGGATACAATATGGTGCATTACTTAGGAAACACATTTCACATTATACCAACTACCCGAGGCACCACTGATAGCAGGAACTAACATCATGATGTGAATAATAAGAAAAAAACAAACAACACTTAAATGGCTTTGTGATTTAGCATAAAAAAATAGGTTTGTCAATTAAGGGTTTTTCCATCTGTAAGTACTAGAAAGAGGCCCAGACTAACTTAAACAATAACAACAAAGAATTTATTAGGAGGCTATTAGGGCCATCACAGACTTGAAGTGAAGGCTGAAGAGTAAGACTTCCTTGCATAATTTCTCTCTGGATGACTGACCCAACCAGCCTACTGCCCCCATCCCAGCCCTAGTGACTGCTCACTCCTTGGACCAATCACTATGGGTGGGGCCAGGTAGTCTGAGGTAGTTTCACAGGCCCAGCCTGCATTGTGGGCTTTCTATCTTAAGAGCAGGTCTGTTCCCAGTAAAGAATCAGAGGAGGTGCTGGCAGACAAAAGTAATTGCGTCGCACTACAAGGCTGACAGCTGAGGTCATCTGCTTGCTGATGGAAATAGTACAAGAGAAAAGAAAAAAAGGTCTGATAAAGAAGTCCTGGACTAAAGACAATGCTGAAAAATACAGGAAAAGGCTTTACTTGAGTACATTCAAGTACTAGATTTTCTAAGGATATTTGTTTGATATGGCTACACATTTTTTTTCTGTTAAAAATTATTAAATCATTCCCCTGAGAACTGGAACTAGATAAAGATTTCCTTCCACCTTCACCACTTCTGTTCAATGTAGTGCTAGCCAGAGCAATCAGGCATGAGAAGGAAATAAAGGGCATCAAAACTGGAAAAGAGGAAATCAAACTATTTCTGCTAATGACAGGATCTTATACCTAGAACACCCTAAAGATTTCTCCAACAGACTACTAGATTTAATAAATGAATGTAGTAAACTCTCAGGTTACAAAATAAATGTATATAAATCAGTAGCATTTCAGTACACCAATAATGACTAAATAAGAATTGAATCAAGAATTCAGTCCCATTTACAAAAGCTATAAAAACAAAGCCCTTCTGCCCCCCGTAAAAGAAAAACCCTAGGAATATTCTAACCCAAGCAGGTGAAAGACCTCTACAAAGAGAGCTACAAATCTCATGCGCATGGATAGGAAGAACACATATTGTTAAAATGATGATATTGCCCAATTAATCTATAGATTTAGTGCAATTTTTATCAAAATACTAATGCTATTTTTTTACAGAATTAGAAAAAAATCCTAAAATTTGCATTGGAACCAAAAAAGAGCCTGAATAGCCAAAGTAATCCTAAACAAAAGAACAAATATGGAGATATCACATTATCTTACTTCAAATTATACTACAAGGCTATAGAAACCAAAACGGTATGGTACTGATATAAAAGTAGACACACAGATCAATGGAATGAAATAGAGAACTGAAATAAAGCCATGTATCTACAACCAACTGATCTTTAACAAAGCAGACAAAAACATACACTGGGGAAAGGATATCCCAGTGTAAATGGTGCTGGAAAAATTGGATAGCTATATGGGGAAGAATGAAATTCACATCCCTATCATCATATATAAAAATTAACTCAAGATGGATTAAAGGCTTAAATATAAGATCAAAAACCACAAAAATTCAGGAAGAATATCTAGAAAAAACCTCTTCTTCTCATTGGCCTATGCAAAAAATTTATGTCTAAGACTCCAAAGGCCAGTGTAACAGAAACATAAATAAATGGTACAGCATACTTAATTAAACTAAAACGTTTCTACAGAGCAAAAGAAATAAATCAACAGGATAAATAGCCAACCTACAGAATGGGAGAAGATATTTGCTAAGCTAACTATGCATCTGAATTTACAAGGAATTTAAATAAATCAGTAAGAAATGCCCCCCAATAGCCCTATTAAAAAGTGATAAGACCAGTCATTTTTCAGAAGAAGATATAGAAATGGCTAAGACACATACAAAAAAATGCTCAACATCATTAACCATCAGGAAATGCAAATTAAAACCACAATGAGATACTACCTTACCCCAATAAGACAATTATTTAAAAGTCAAAAAACAATAGATGTTGTTGCAGCATATGTGGTTAAATGGGAATAATTAAATACCATTGGTGAACTTTAGATTAATACAACCTTTATCAAAAACAGTATTTAGATTCCTGAAAGAACTAAAAGTAGACTTACCATTCAATCCAGCAATCCCACTTTAGGTATCTACCCAAAGAAAAAGAAGTCGTATCAAGAAAACTTTTGCACTCATTCTAGAAAAGTGCTTTGAAAGGTGGACTAGGTGCTGATATTGATGCATAGTTTCCCAAGGGGAGTACTTCAAACGTGATCATAGTGATATTCAGCAATAAGATATATAGCACATTTTCTTGGATGAGTTCATGAACTTAATTGTTTGAACTTGTATGTTTATCACAGCACAGTCCACAATTGCAAAGCTATGGAATCTACCAGAATGCCCATTAACTGATGAGGAGATAAAGTAAGTGTGGTATACATACATCATGGAATACTACTCAGCCATGAAAAGAATAAGATAATGTATTTTGTAGCAATTTGGATGGATCTAGAGGCCATTACTGAAAACTAAATAACTCAGTAATAGAAAACTGAATACTGTATGTTCTTGCTTATAAGTGGGAGCTAAGCTATGGGTATACATGGTCGTACAGAGTAGTATAACAGACATTGGAGATTCAGAAGGGGGGATAGTGAGTGGGGTTGAGGGACAAAAAATTATCTATTGGGTGCCATGTACACTATTTAGATGATTGGTGCACTAACAGTCTAGGCTATACAATACATCCATGTAAAAAAAAGTCTCTTATACCCCCTATATACATTGAATATTTTTGCTATTGTGAATCTTCTCATTCTTCCCATTGAAAGAACTGTTTTCATAACATAGTTCTCAATAATATGAGACTTCTTAGTGCTATGTTCTTAATGTTTGTTTCCCACAAAAATTCCTATGTTGTGAGCCTAACCTCCAAGATGATGTTGTTTAGAGGTGGGACCTTTGGCAAAGATTCAGTCATAAGGACAGAGCTGTCATGATTTGGATTAAGTTACTTACAAAAGAGACTCTGGAGAGGTATCTAACCTTTAAAACCACAAAGAGGTCACAAAGAGAAGGCCATCTGTGAACCAGAATACGGGCCCTCACCGGACACTAAATCTAGCAGCACCTTGATCTTGAACTTCCCAGCCTTTGGAACCATGAGTAACAAATTTTTGTTGTTTATAAGCCTCCTTGTCAATGATATTTTGTTATGGCAGTCAGAATGGACTGAGACACTTAGGAATGTAACTCTTAAGAGTTGAACAGATATATGTGCTGAATAAAAGTTTTGCATATGTATACAAAAATGAGACTGGACTAAAATTTTTCTATACTGTATCATACTATGGTAGCTTCCAGTGTTCTTGTTCCTTCGATAAATCTTTCAATAAATTGCTTCTTTATGTGACAGGCTTTATGCAAAAGTACTAGCGATTAAGGGATGTTCATGGTAGACATAGTCTCTGTCCTTGTGGTGTTTAGGATTTAGTAGGGAAGACAGTTGATAACAACAGAGGGTAGCAAGGTTTCAATTATTATCATTACTATTATTATTTTATTGTGATAAGAACACTCAACATGAAATCTATCCTCTGAACATATTTTTAAATGTATAAGACATCATTGTTGACTATAGGTACCATGTTACACAGATAATCTTTAGAGCTTATTTATCTTGCTTGACTGGAACTTTATGTCCATTGAACAATAATTTCCCACTTCCCTCCCTTCAGCCTCTGGTAAACACTATTCCACCCTTTGAGTCTATGAATTTGACTATGTTCCTTGCAGCACTATTCATAATACCAAGATGTAGAAACAACAAAAATGTCTATTGACAGATGAATGGATAAAGAAATTGTGGTATATACACACAATGAAATACCATGCAGCTTTAAAAAGAAGAAAATTCTGCCATTCGCAAAGAGATGGATGAAACTTGAAGACATTAATGCTAAGTGTAATAAGTTAGTACCAGAGAAAAAAATAGTGCATGATTCCACTTACCTGATGTAGTGTGTTTTTCCACAAGGGAAATACAGGGTGATAGATATAGAGAGATGTAGATAATAATACCTGCCTCATAGGGTTGTTGCATAAGGAATAACAAATAAAATGCCTTAGTACAAGGCAGAAAACACAATAGGCACTTGAAATATTATTACTATTTTTGACAACTTTTAAAGGTTTTTCTTCTATAAATTTTTAAGTTCCTGAGCCTTTGGTAAGGCTGAGATTTTGGTAAGATCTATTTTTTGAGACTATTGTCTACTTTATCACTATGTTAACATAAAATTGTACAGAGTGTTATCTTCTAATTTAAAAAGTGTTATGTCTGTGGTTATCTCTATCTTTTTTTTCCAAATATTTGTTTTCTCTTTTTTAGATTTAGGAGAGGAGGTTGGTAAATTATAATAATTTCTGAAGTATTATTTTATACTTGAGTGTACATATTTAGTGATTTTACTTTTTGGTTTTTACGTTATCTTTTATCCTCATTAATCCCTTTTATCAATTTTTCTTATTTTTTTGTTCATTTTCTGACTTCTTAAATTTAATGATTAATTTATTACATTTGGCCCTTTTTGCTTCATAACAAAGACATTTAAAAATATGAATGTTTATCTGAGGTAAATTTGGCTTCATCCTATGGGTTATGATATTTATTTATTTTCTAAATCATGTAAATCCAGTTTATATTTTTTCCTTAAGTAAAAAGTTACTTAAAGGAGAGTATAAAAACTTCTAAATGGCTGGCATTAATTTTCTTTTGATTTTTTAAATTAAATTTTTATAGTATGGTCAATAAGATTACTAAAATTTCTGTTTTTAAAAATATTTATATTTTTATATAATATATATATTTTTATATAATACAATTTACATTTTTATATAATACAATTTATATTTTATATAATACAATTTATATTTTTATATAATACAATATATAATAAAGTGTGTGTGTGTTTATAAACATTGTGCAAATACAATGTTTATAAACACACACACACTTTTTTAGTCTTTGTTAATGTGTCATGGAAACCAAAACATTATTATTCATTTGCTGCCATATTCAAGATATATATTTATAGATAATTAGTAAATTGCTCACATTAATTATTTAGCTCTCCTTAATTAGATTAGCTCTTATTAATTATTATTTTTAGCTCTCCTTTGTCCTTATGTCTTCGATGTTACTGATCTGTCTAAAACAGAGAGTGTTTTGTTCGTTGACCAATTCTATTTTATTTCTCTGGCCTTTACCTGATAGTTCAAATATTTTTCCCTTTTTATACTTGAAAGCAATGAGTTTTGGGTAAATATAATTTTTTGTCTCATATCTTTATAATGACTTGAACCACTTGTTAATGTAAAATTGTCCTTTTTACCTCAAACTTATTGCCTTGAATTTTCCTTTTTACTAATATTAATATCATGACACCTATTTGAGGGGGATATATCTAATACTTTTTGTCTTTTCTATTTAGGTTTTTCACCTAAAATGGACTATCACAGAATTTTAAAAATTTGAATTTTTAAAATATTTCATAGGGAAGTCTGACCTATTTATGATATAACTATATTTGATTTTACTTCTGATATCTTATTTTAATTATTTTCTCTAGCTTCCTTTTTTTGCCCAGTCTCCCCTTCCCCACACATACCACATAAACTATAATTAATTTGCTTTTATTTTCTACAGTGCTCTGGAAGATTCATTTTCTATTTTAATTCTAGTTCTAAGTTAAAAAAAAAATTCTTTTGACTAATATTCTTTAATTATTAAGGTAAAAAATGAACCCAAATCTTTTGAGGTCCCCTTTTAAGATGAAGAATTTAATATTCTTATTTTTTTCATGTTCCCTTACCTTCTTAGTTTCCAATTTTTAAAAGTATAATTTGGGAGTTTAGCACTAGATTACTGTCATTTAATTATTATTGAAATGATTATTATTGGACATCTTATTTCTAACCTTTTAAGAATAATATTTGATGGTGATGTGTATTTTTGCAACCATACTTAATACAATTTCTTCGTATAATTATATAGATTTACATCCTTGTCTAAATGGTTTCAACACTTAGCTTTACAATTAGCATGTATTGTTTTTATAATCACAAAAGTAACACATTTTTTTTAAAAGATAGAAAAGACTAGTGCCAGTACCAAGCGGGAAGAAAATGTTAAAACTTTCTATCTTTTGTTATTGCCATTAGCAGCAGCAACAGCTATTTTCGAGGGATGTCTTCAAATCTGATGTATGTTTAATGGCAATGAAACAAGGATTTTTCTCTTTATCTTCTTTCCAAGGCCAAGGGCACACTTCTCCTTACAGAACTCAAAGTTCTTCCTGTTCCAGGACTGAGTGTAGAACTGAAGGGTTCATCTGACTGTTCTAAGGTAGAACTGAAGAAACTGACAACAGCAGCGTGGCCGTGACAATAACCTCCCCTCAGACTTTTCTTCCCCCTCATCCCTTATTAGTCCTATCCCTTGGCACCCTTGATGTGCACAAGAACCTCTGCGTGATGATTTTGGCCATCTTTTATTCTCTTCCTTAAATGCTGTTTAGCCAAATGTTTGTCTTTTGTCACTGCTTTCCATCAGCTGTCAGATTTATTTTTTTTAAAAGAGCCATTTGTTTACTGTCATAAATTACCTTTCTGGTTGCCAGCACTTGCTTTAAATTTTGTATGTGACGTTAATGTAAGCTCTAACTTCGGGAGGCCACCTGCCCCTCTGACATCCTGCCAGGTGCTAGGTCTGGGTGTGTGTGTACGGGTGTTAAACCTGTCCCTCAAAGCAAACCACATCAGGTATTTTATCCCCCAGAATGCTGTGGTGAGCTTGTTCATCCTGTGTGAATGTAAACTTCAGAGCACTTGGTTCTTGGAATTCAGGAAGAAATAACACTTGCTAGAAACCCCTGACAATGAACCGTTCACAAGACCCCTTCAATTAAGTTGTCTGTAGGTTTTAAAGAAAATGTTTCGATGTTCTAAATACTCTCTTTCATTTGAGGTATTGAGATATACCTATGAAAAGCCCCATGCAAAGGTTGAGGAGGAAAATGTTTTTCTAGTTATTTCATATTTCAGGCATGCTTAAGCCAAATGTATACTTTTGAAAGTCTTTCTTATTTCTTACCAAGTACCATCTTGATGTGGTTTCTATTGCTCCTTGTTCCACTGTGGATTAGGTAAAAAAGGGTTACTTTTCTTTCATGGATATGTTTGGCTTTGAGGGGGCTTGTGGCTGGAAAAATATCAGTCTGTGATCACTTCATGCTTTCCCCAGTCATAGAGTGAGTGCGGCTGGCACTTGGTTTCAAGGTGCTGCTGAATGTCAAATAAGCACTTGTGAAAACTCCCAGGTCTGAATGGGGATGCAGGAGCCTCCAGTCTGCGGGTGTTTCTGAGTGACAGGACTAGACACCATTATTCTCAAGACTGCAGTGGTTGTTCAGAGGAGTAAAGGAGGTAGTGGATAAGTTCTGGGAAGAGAGAGCTCTTTTAGAAGTGTGTTTTAGATGTTAATAGAGAGGGCTTTCTTAGAATATTTTTGCGGATACTGAGGTTATGCGCAACAAGGAAGGGAAATAAAAAACCAAGTGGTTTCATTGCCTGGCTGCTTGGCTAGAATTTCACAAAATAAATGTTATCTTCAATAAGACTAAAAACAGGGTGATTCATTATAAAAACTGTGTCTTTAAGATGCCAAACAAGTGGTTACAGATCCTCCTCTGTGACAGCAAGTGAACCTGACCTTTGGGCCTGCCGGGCTGAGACTTGGAAGTGCTCTTGGCTGAGTGCTGTGGGCAATCATGGTAGTAATTAGTGAAGTTGAATGAATAATTTGCTGAGCATTGACTTAACATTATATCTCACTTAATGCTTGCAGCAGTCTATGAAATATATTACTTACATTTTCACTTTACAGAGGAGAATCTGAGTGTCAGGTTAAATAAATTATCCAAGTTCACAGAGCTAGTAAATCGTTGAGCTGAGGTTTGAACCTGCACAGGGCACCTTAATTTAGCCAACTGGCTCTCATTGCTGACTGGCCAGCCCACATTTCCTTGCCTTTCTTGTCTAACAACCAGCTGCAGAATTCCATGGAGGTTTGCTAGGATTCCGCCCATTTGAAGGCCAGCCTTTAAGTAGGAGTAGGTCCCAGCCCCAGGAGGGGTATTTTCATAATATGGCCATGACTCTTCTGAGTTATGGTTCAGCTTCTGGGCAGTAGCCTGAGAGGGGAGTCTATCTACTCTTTCTGGAAACAACCATAGCTGGGCTATTTGTTCTTTTATTTATGGTTCATGATCATCACCAGCAAATTTCTCTGAGAAGTGCTTTTAAATATGCCACATTTGTACTACTGTACGTGTCTGCTGGGTGAAACATTTACGATAAATCAAGTTTTTAGGTGCCCTATGGGGAAATTGCTGATGGAGAAACACATCTGAAGAAAACTTTTCTCTTAGCAGTAGTTACTCAAGGAAACAGACTCCATTTATCTTTCCAGAGCCTATGTGAGAAGGGTACAGACCACCCAGAATCATGGCTGTGCGTATCTGAAGAGGAAAACACACTACCTGAACTTAGCCCTGGGCTCATTCAAGCTCCTCTGTGCCATGCTAGCCCCTCTCCTGTTTCTCCAGCCATGGCTGTTCTCCACCTTTGAAGCCTGGCATGGCTGGTCAGAGCCTACTTTCCTATTGAGCCTCCTACCCTGGCCAAATTAACCTGCTTAAGAATGCTGATCTCAGCACTTCTATGGTTAATGTCTACACTGCCTGCACCCTTGCACTCATTCCTCAGAGACACCTTTTCTGATCCTTTTCCCTCACTAATAATGATGCCATTTTTTTTTTCCCTTCCTGACCTTGCTCACCATTTGTAACTGTGTATTTATTGTTTGACATTTGTTTAAAGCCTGTTCTCCTTCACAAGACTTTAAGTTCACTGAGAGCACACAGTTCTGTTAGCATCTTGAATAAGTGTCTTGCTACATACATGTAGAAAATATTCTAAATCTTTGCTGAAGAAATGTGCTTCTCCTGGGCGCTGTAGCAACTGGTGCCTGCACCTTGTTTATTATTAATAGTCTGCCATTTATAGCGCTTCCCCCCTCCCCCAGACCCCCTGGACCATAAGGTTGTTTGATAGATAGTTAGGATTTTGGGTCTCCTAGCATAAAAGGACAAAAAAAAAAACAGGCCTCCAGACCCTCATCTTGGTGCTTCCCTACCCTAATCCTGTCTGCCATGATTGCTCACACCTGGGGAGGAGGGCAAACTCTAACAATCTACCAGTCAGAACCTAGTGTGCCAACTGCAAAAGACTACAGAGGACTCTCTAGCCCATAGGCCAGCGCACAGGTGCATGGAGTCTGGAAATTAACCTAGAGTAACCTTAGGACTAATTACCATGTCATTAGCTTAAATCTACATTGTGGTTCACACTGCATACCCCTACTCCCATGGGCTTTCAGAGAGGCCATAGGAGGTCTGCCTGAGGTCCATGGTGACCTCTGAATCAAAAGATGGGTCCAACTCAGCAGTATAAAACAGAACCCCTGGCCCAGACCAAAGCCTTTCCTTGCTGTGACAGCCGGGACCTCTTGGTTTTCTATGGTGAATGTATCTTGTTTTGTAAGCTGATGTCTTGCTCTTGTTCTGTAAATCTATCTTTCTCTTCCTCAATTAAACTTTGTTTCCCACTTGCCTTACTTTGGTGGGTCTGGTCGTTCTTCAGCCAAGAGCACATCAAGAACAGAGAAAGCAGCCCAAACCCTGACAAGTTTACTGATATAAATACTTGTAATCTCCACTGCACATCACAATGACAGGCACATGAAAGTGTTTAATAAAAGTGAATGAATTTGAATGGGTCCGTATGACTTATACCTAAACTCTACCATCACGGACAGAAAGCTTTTCAGTTCAATCTATTCAGCATTTAAATCACCTTTAATTGTCCAACTTTATGTATAGTATCAAGGATACAGAAAAGTATGAGCTGACAGTCTAGAAAGAAAGACATACGGAAAGAGATAATTATAGGCAAAGTATTGCATGTGCAGTGAAAAAGATACCCAAAGCTTCTGCACTCTATTTTAATACGTATTATGGTACCACAGAGAATAGTGAGTTGTCCAATCTAAATCTTAAAGGTTCAGAACTAGATGCTAAATCTAAATAAATTCAGACTCTGAAGTTGAAGAATGGATGCATTCATCCCTTCAATGAATGTTTACTTGGTATCTACTAAGTACTGGGCACCTAGGATAGTTACAGATTCAAATAAGATGCAGTGTTTACTCTCAGGGAATTCCATCATGTGAGGGAGATGAATCAACAAAATGATAAAAATAGTATAAGCCAGCAGTTCTCGAATATTTTGATCTGAGGACTCCTTTATTCTTCTGACTATTATTGAAGAACTTCCCCCTAAAAGATTTTTGTTTATGATGATCATACATTATTAATATTTGTTGTCTTAGGACTTAAAACAGAAATTTAAAAAAAGATTTGTTAATTGAAAATCATAAGCCAATTACATATCAACATGAGTAATATATTTTTATTTAAATTACTATGGTTTATCACTATTTTTCTTTCATAAAGCACTTGGTGAAATGAGTGCCATTGTTTTACATTTTTTGCAAGTCTCAATGTCTGTCTTAATGGGTGTTGAATTCTCATACCTGCTTCTGCACTCTGTTGTAATATGTTCTTCTGGTTGAACTACATGGAGAAAACCCAGTGTCAGTCAGTTATGTAGTTAAAATAGGAGGAAGCATTTTCATAGGCTTTTCAGATAATTATAGTTGCTCTTCTTTGACCCTACACCAAAACTGGACAAGTGGTAGTTTCTTAAATGTTACTGGTAATGTGGAATCATAAACCAATCAATACACTTTTTTGTACTCTGTCACATAAAATTTATTCTCCTGACTATTATAAGATTATATTGTATCTTACACTATAAATGGATTTTTAACCAGACTTGATTTTGTTGGATCAAATATTAGTTGTTTGGAAAATATATGGTTCACCAAGTGAACTATAGATGCACTTCATTACAAAACATCAAATCATAATGTAGACATAATATAAATATTACAACATAATACAA
The DNA here is from genome assembly GCA_963574355.1 of Loris lydekkerianus. Classification (NCBI taxonomy): domain Eukaryota; kingdom Metazoa; phylum Chordata; class Mammalia; order Primates; family Lorisidae; genus Loris; species Loris lydekkerianus. The sequence continues at coordinate 56,165 of CAUYPK010136293.1, read as the reverse complement.
TATCGTACACATAGTAAAACATCAGAGAATTCACTAACATCACTGATGACCTTATCAGAAGGGTCTTTAAGTACTGGGAAGCTGTTAAGCTCATGGTGACATATTTTCCAAAATTCAGATTTCTGCCTGAAAGTTCTTTATTACTGACTCCAAAGAGTCAGTTGTTTCCTTTAACACGTTGGTCTCACTTCCTTCCTTTTGTAGACAATGTCTCTAAATACTGTCTGAATAACCATAGCTTTTATGTAAGTCACTCTTTCCCATAACGATGGCCTTGCATGAAAAAATCGTGTAGATCAGCTTGCAACTCAGTCATGCAGGTGCTTTCCTTCAGAACATCCAAGGAACCTTTGTACTTTAACATGTAGAAATGTTTTGTGTGTACTTCTCGTTCTCTCACATAGTTTAAAAAAATGTGAACTGAAGGGCCAAGTTTCATTAAAGGTATGCTTTTTAACGGGTCATCAGGGGTATGCTTAGGTGAAACAAGTTGCTTTTATTTGTTTTACTGTAAGTGCATGGGGGTGAGGAATGATCGCTGGCACGTGGTGTTTCTGCCAGGATGCAAGCCAAGGTGCCAGCAGTTTCTCCTCCCATCGCTTTTGCAACCTCAGCACACCATCAACACAGTTCATCCAGGATAAATCAAGAGATCAAGTAAAGTTAGTCAACACGGGATATTTTAGCACCACTTATGTTTGTTGTCTGAGGTTCACATGAGAAGTGATCTTCTCTGATGAATAGTTGGTGCTGACTGTGGACAAAGCAAGCAAAATAGCCAAGTTCATAGATGATTCTGTTTATAAGGCATAGGTATACTTCTGCAGAAGATATAGCAATCCAGTTTTTATGTTTCCAGCTAAATCTTTAATTGAACAGGTTATTGTGTTGTTTGAAAATGGCAATAAGTGGATCCCTGTACTGAATTTTCATCCGCAGGCATTCAGAGATTCAACTATGAAAGTTTTTATAGTATTTTATAGTCTTGCACTTACTGTATGTGTTTCTCTAGCTAATACATTCGATGAGTTAGTCTAACGATTGTCTCTTGGACTTCTTCATTTCTAGTTCAAAAGACATAAGCAATAATTTTTGGCTTTTAGGAGCTCATTACATCTATGTTTAAAATACTTAGTTCTTTATCTTTAAACCCTGAATCTGTTTCCAATGTATTTTTTTGAACTTTCTTTTGTATATTGAGTACAAGTCAGCCAAGGAGAATGAATTAGTAATGTGATTCTGTTTCTGAACACAGTTTGTGTTACTAAAGAGTTTCTGCCCATAACCACTGAATACGTGTTGAGTACATCTTCAAAAAATGTCAGTTGGAAGGGGTACCCTTCCACATTATGGGTCTGCTGATGTATATATATCATAGGTCATCCTAACAAATGTGAACAATGAAGGTACCATTGGACTAGTGTTTGGTCGGGTTGTATTTTTTTCTTCTAGTTTTGAGTCTTTGTCTATTTTTACTTGGCATCCCCTGGATGCCAAGGCCAGGATTTTAGGTGTCCAATTGAAAGAAGCAGCTTCTGGCTCTAGGCAGGAGTCAGGTCAGTTTTCTCATATATTGATGATTTTTCTTTACTTGAGTCACTGTGTCACTGACCTACAGTATTCTGTACAGTTCAAGCCCAGTGTGATGCTGTCAGCATGAAGATGAGGTTTTAATTGTAGTTGCATGAATTGTTAATGTAGGAGAGGATTTCAAAGCCATGTAGTCCACTGGTACATGGAAATCCTGAGGGCCTAAGTTGTTTGCCTAACTTCTCCCACTATCTAATAGAAGGGCTGAGCCAATAAGTTTATGCTTTCATATGCAGTGGAGCTGATTAGGACCAAATTTACATGCTAACTTTCAGGGCAACTCCCTGACATAAGAAGAACTACCCTATCTGGTTTAATTGCCACAACAACAAAAAAGGTCATAGCGTGTGTTAAGGTAATAGGTGCTCCATGCTGAAAGGGAGAGGAGGAAATCCCTTGCTAGGTAGAAACACTAGAGTTTCCACTCTTGCCCTGTCCACAGCTGGGCTTCAGTGCCAACAAAGGAAATACAACATGCTACCCCACGCTTTCTTTTCTTGTTTCTCCTTTTAGTCAGTGGTTCTCCAACTTTAGGGTGGATAGGAATTATTATTCAGGGATGTGTGTTAATTAATGAGGGATTTAAGGATATTTGAGCCAATTTTGCTAATAAGCAATATTTGCCAACCCTTGAAATCTAACTCTAGATGAGATGGAAATCTACTCCAGTGCATTAGAAACTTAGTATTTAACACATTTGAGTTTTTCCTACATTAAAAATTTAAATATAAATTTAAAAAGTGAAATTTACCTATTTGGGGGAAGCCCCCAAACTACTGTTATGTTAATACCTACTAAACCCATTCCTTGTCTCAAAGCTAGTGCTTAAGGGGTTGTTCTTTTATAATTACATGTTATAAACTTCTACCCTTCCCTTCTTTTTTTTTTTTTTTTTCTTTTTTTGTAATCCTGCAGTAACCTTGCCTTCCGCCTCTCCTCTTCCTTATCCCAGAACACTCTTTCACTTTTGGGGCATTCAAATCCCAAAGGAGAACTGTGAACTCTAACACACCAATTCAAGCCAACTTTCATGGTGCCTTATTTTATATTCTTAAATGCTGGCAACACCTCCCATCTCTTCCTGCCTGAAACCCACAATTGTCCCCTCTGGCCTCACCATAACTGCTTTTTTCCCACCTGGCAAACAGCCTCACTGAATTGTGGGTGGCAGGCATTGACCAGACTTCAATAAAAATGCTGTTGTCGAAAATGGCATCACGTTAGGTGAAGAACAAAGACACTGTAGCTTCAAAGAGGAAGCTCTAGTTTCTGCACAGAAGGGGTTTTGCGCAACTTCAGTTAACAACAACAACCACGTCAGGGGAAGAAAAGGCCCTGAATACAAAGAAAGGCCAAACAAGCAGTCTCAGCCCTTCCTTTCTTTCTCTGGTGTGGTTAGCACAAAACCTGGTCAGGAGAGCAGTTCTTTGATAATCTTTTGGACCATGACTGCTGCCATAGCGCTTCTTCTGCCTCATATATTCCAGCAATTCATGGAGATCTGAGTGCTCTGTGTTCACCCACGCTTAGAGTAGAACACAGCATATGTGTGTGCAGCCCACCCCATGCACGATGGAATGGAATTCATTGGCTACAAAAAAAATTCTGTCAACTTCCCAAAGATTGTAGTTCAAGTTTCCCCCTCCCTCCTTTTCTTCCTCCCCCCTTCCTTCTTTCCACCTCCCCTCCTACCCTCCCTTCCTCCCTTTCTTCTCTCCCTCCCTCACTCCTTTCCTTCCTTCCTTCCTTCCTTTCTTCCCTCCCTCCCTCAATCAATCCTTCCTTCCTTCCTTCCTTCCTTCCTTCCTTCCTTTCCTCCCTCCCTCCCTCCCTCAATCCCTCCCTCCTTCCTTCCTTCCTTTTTACCTTCCTTCCTTTCTTCCTTTCTTACTTTCCCCTTCCTCCCTCCTTTCCTCCCTCCCTCCCTTCTCTCTTTCTTTCTCCCTCTTTTTCTCCCCATTCTAAGTCAACTGTGATGTGTGGCTGTGTAGGAGTGGCAAATGTACACTCACCCTAATTACCATGTTTTCGAGGAAAATAAATCATGAACAGTGGGGAAATAATGGCTAAGTACACAGGGAGAGAGGTACAAACAATAAACAATTTTTTAATATTACTTTTTTTCTGTTTCCAGACCCAAAGAGAAGATTTTTTTTTTTTTTAAATTCCTGTACATAGTCCTTGTTGAGAATAAAAGGGAACATTGTCCTTGGTGGGATGAGGCAGACATTAAATATGTTAACAAATCAGACAAATTTAATATGCTTACATTTCCATCCTTGTTCTGTAAACCTACTTCTTCTAGTTTATGACAGGAGAGCTTTTCTCCCTCAATCTCTCAGTTTCCCTCTCCCCCCAACCCCAAATTGTCTAGTCTTTTCTTTCTGCTGTGACCCCTCCCCTCCCCTCCACCCGCCTATTTTCTGTTGTCTCCGAGGTGGACAGGAGCCAGGCCTAGCTGTGGTTTCCTGCCATGTCAGTAGCTGCACCAGTTGTTGATAAAAATCTGGCACCAAGAGATGAGGCCATCTGTGGTGAAGTTTAAACCTATTTACCTCTCTGGCAAGCTGGCTGAAGCCTCTCTTTCTCTGTATTCAGTGAGGCTGAAGATGACAAATGCAGTGGGATTAAAGCCATAGGATAAAATTTGGGGCAAAACAAAACCTTCTCCAAAAACAGAGCTTATGATAGCTATTAGCTGTCAGGGTGAGCATACCCTAGTGTCTAGAACACACAGTCAAGGAAATTCAGCTCCAAGTCCCACTCTCTGCATACTTGAAGGAGGCAGGCAACTGGCTAAATTAGTCTGGAGTTCGGGTATCGGAAGACGCAAACTGGACTCTGCCACTTCTTTGTTCAATGACCTTGGAATAATCGTGGCCTTTATTTTGAAACTTGTAGGGCAAACACTTTGTTTTAGAGAACGGTTCTTAGATATAGTTAACGAGCTACAGGAAACCACCACAATTATGACCTCTAAATATTATCCATGACTTGACCAATTACCTGAACCAACATAGTTGAGTCCAAAAGACTTCAATTGATTCCAAAAATGCAATCAACCCTTAAACTACCAATGAGACTATTCAGACAAGCATGAAGCTGTGAAGTCAATGCCAAATGCTTTGGACAATGGCAGCATCCTTGGGCATAGGCCAATTTACCATGAAGCTAATAAAGCTTACGTTTCTGGTTCTCTTTTGAGAGAGGATGCTAGCAGTGTGTTCACATGTTTGTATTCTTTTGTAAATATTTATACAAAAGTAAGGTATTTTAAGTCCAATGAATTGACTACTGTGTCCATTTCAGCTTCCCCTCTGTTAGGTTTCCCTCCTGTTATATGGGGTTGGAGCAGTCCAAGACAGTTGAGTTAGAGATAACATTTAATTTGGCTTTAGTGGAAGGGATTTATGAGTCTCTTCCATATGTGATTACTTTACTGCTATCATTTTGGGATAGTAATGGGTGCCAGATACATGTCTACAGCCTAGGGCACTGACCCACCTGGTGATGTGCACAGAGAGGCAAGCTCAGAAATTGACTCTTCATGTCTGGGTAAGAAAGCGTCCCATGATGTTTGGTACTGGAAATATGTGGGAGGTAGAGGAGAAGCAAGCTTTGAAATGTGTGGAGCCAGAGGCTGATCTGGGTAATGGGGATAATATTTTATACCTATAATGTAAGATGGTTATGAAGATTAAACAAAATAAGGCATATGGCATGTTAACCAGTGTCTAGTATAAGTGGTTGGTAAAGAAAGATGCTGAAGATCCTGGTATTTGAATTCCAGTTAATAGAGGTTCTCTCACTCTAAGTTTAAAACACCCTTAAAATGCCTCATTGTGACATTAGTAATGAGAGACAAATCCTCCCAAATGCTACTGGTAAGAAGAAAAGCCCATCTGATATTATTAAGCAGCTTTCTGCTGTATTGATTGCTGGGTTCTCCGAGGGTAAGAAGAACATCGTTGGGCTTAATAACACATGGTGCCTGCCTTGGGACGTGGGTGCTCAATAGCGGCTAACACACTTCTCTGATTGTTCTTTTTATTGAATCCTAAGTACATGGCCTCCATCCATTCTGAGTTCTAAAGATGAAGTTGAAATGGACCACTTACTCTCCATTTGGTATCATTTCTAAAGTAATGGCTGAAATCATCTCTAACTAGAGAGGTTTAAAAAAAAATAAAATGACACCTGAAACATTCTTGTCAGTTACTAAGCTTAGGCTGGCTAGAAAAAAGCTTTTCTTTGAAGAAAAAAGGTCATGCAGCCTGTTCCTTGCCTAGTCTACCTTCTGTTTCTTTTTTTCCCCTATACTATCCAAAAAAAGAAAAAGAAAAGGAGAGGTGCCTCATTGAACTGAAAGCAAGTTTCCCCACATCGGACAGCCAGATCCATATCCCTTTAGCCCCGGCATCACCTTGGAGAAACTTCAAGAATGTGCCCATACACAAAAGAAAATTTGCTCCTCCTCTGGGAAACTGCTTTCTCAGGGCCCCACCAGGTTTGCCAGAGCCAGTTGAAAGTTTAGCAATCTTAACTGTGCTTCAAAAGGTCAGACCCAGCTGAGATTCCGGCTACTAGGTATTAGCACCTAGGGATGGATGGTGGAGTGGGACGAGAGGTAGGGGGAGTGGAGGGAGAGATATTGTGAGAGAAAGAAAGCTTGTTCTCACTCAAGGGAACCCCATGTGTTCCACAAATTGCTTCTCTGCTGCACCCACCCAGCCACCATGAGTGTATAAAATAATTCCTCCTTTGTCTGCCAGCTGGCTTTCAAAGCTACGGGGATGAGCCTGCTGGACTTGTCTGGGAAGCTTGTTAAACTGCATGGAGTAAGGAAGTCAGGGAGAGGGAGGGGTGCGGAAAAGATTAAAGGGTGAATACAATCTGTGTGAGGCAGTGGCCCTGACTCTAAAGAAGCAGATGATCTAAGGAAAGGAAGAGCTTCCTTCTAAAACCAGGGACTGCATGCAATGCAAATAACCCCGCCTGCAGCTGCCTCTGGCAGGCAGCCACCCGCCTCCGAAGAATAAAGTCAGAGCAACAATTCCCTCCTGAACCCTGAAGCTTAGTGACTTCAAACAAGAAAAAAGAAAAGTGTCATGCTTTTTCCCCCTTTCCCCAGTGAACTCATCCATTCCCCAAATTGTGCTGATGACCTCATCATCCGCAGCTGTGTGTTCCAAACTCTGTCTCCCCACAATCCTTGGAGATCACATCTGGTGTGGAGCCTTGGTACCTGCGTCTGCAGCATCTGGAGGTTACTGTCTTCAAAAACTGGAGTGTTTCGTAACTGTCTTTACTCTAATTGATGCAGACAAGGAGTAGGGAGGTCTTCAGCAACTTTTCCTGGGGAGATAGCCCTTCAGTCTTTGCTCAGTAAGGATTTGCAGAGGGGACAGTTATGTCAGGGTTAGTGTTTCAGGTCCCATTTCAGTTTTTACCTTTACATTCATGAGCGACCATGGACCTGACCTTAGAAATGGTCTTGAACTCTTTGAACCAATTTTGCCTCTGATTGTTTTATGAGCTGGCAAGGTCCATATTGAAAAAGGTAATGCTATTGTTGATATGGATATGAAAAATGACCCAAATGGGCAGAATTAAGCAAACTTTGGAAACTTTCAGGGTAAAAGTAGCCCCAAAGTATCTATCTTTGAAGAAAACATGTAAATTTAGGAAGGGGTCTCTTTTTCTTTTGTTGGACTATAGATTGATTCAACTAAGTTTGGAAAACAATTTGATAATCCTCTGCAATATATCAGGGGCCTTGAAAATGCTCATATACTTTGATCCAGAAATTTCATTTCTGGGAATCTCTCATATAGATGATACAGAAATGCACTGAAGTTTAGTAAGAGATCTTTACCCTGTCATGTATATGACAGTAAAAAAAAAAAAAAACAACAACCAAAAAACCCAGAACCAACGCCACCACATAAAATACAAAAAAAAAAAAAAAAAAAACCCTAATTAAATGTCCAACATTAGCAGAAGAGCTGTGTAAATTATGTTACATCCATTCCATGGAATATTATATAGTCGTTAAAAATGATGCAATGCCTTATTCATGAAATGGTGGAAAATATCTGAATACAGAGAATGTTTCAACTTTATAAAAGTGTAAGTATACATGGACAAATGAACTAAAATAAGATGCACACAAATTCCACAAGAGTTATTTTTAGGAGGGAATGATGTTACTATTATTTGTTTCTCTTTTATGTATTTCTGTGCTTTTGACTTTTCTACAGTGAGTATGTCTTTTATAATTAGGTTTTAAAAAGTTATTTTAAAAAGAGGAAACAATTCAAATCCTTTGTAGGTCTGCGTCCTTAGCAGGTTGGAATGAATTATTAGCCTAGGGGCTGTACACTGAAATGATGTAGGCATGAGGCAGGTAACAGAAATGAGTGAGCCAGGCCAGAGGGAACAAAATGGAAAACTGTGGGAAAGCTGCTATTCAACTCTACCTGATTATTACTATGAGGAAATATAGGTGTCTCAGAGCGGCTAAATCTGGTTTTTCTAGAGAAGTTCTAAAGATTTTAAAGTGGAATCTACTAATTCTTAAGCAAAGGCAATAAACTCACACTAAAAACAAAAATTACATGTATAGAACAAACAAAATATTCAGTCTGTGGGGCATCTTTATTATTATTATTATTATTTATTATTAAGTCATAGCACCTTTTAAAACCCATAGCTTAGACAATGCCCCTGTAGCCCTGTGGAGCCACTCAGCAGCTTGGGGTGTGGGGTGGCCCCTCTGGCCATTTCCCTTTACTTCATTACTGTTAATGCTACCAGCCGGGAAGAGGAAGGGGCCTGTTACTGGGTTTCCCTGAAAATAAAACATCCTCCGAAAATAAGACCTACTTACAGTTTCCCTTCTGGGTGAAATATAAGGTATCCCCCTGAAAATAAGACCCCCCCCCCAGGCTCTGTCTCTGAATGAAAATTAATTCACCTTAAACTGGTTGCTAGGGCCGCCCTGACTGGAGTCTAGCAACCAGTGACGTTTCCTGGAGTCCTGACATCACTGCAGCCTGGAGGCGGAGTGGAGGTCAGAGTGAGCAGTGAGCGCGGGGTGGAAGAGAGGAGGAGACGTTTGCAGATGCGTGTAGAAGAACAGGAGGATCAGAGCAGATGGGACATGGTGAACAATAAATGTGTACTGTATTCTTCTTCATGGAAAAATAAGACATCCCCTGAAAATAAGAACTAGCGCATCTTTGGGGCAAAAATTAATATAAGACACTGTCTTATTTTTGGGGAAACAGGGTACATTTACCTAGGCAAGTATCTCAGGTCAGTAAACTTCAAAAAGATGGACTTTAGATTTGAAGAGTATGGACATTACATTGTTTTTTTTTTTTAATGGGGGGGGGGGGGTTAGGGAATACCTATTGTCCTAATAGTGTTCTAGCAAATCCAAACAAATTTACATTTGCAATACTTGCTGCAGTACAGAGTTGGGTCAAATTTTTTCCTGTTGTTGGCCTTAGAGAGGAATGTTTATATCAAATTATATTTACTTGAATTTGTTTAATCAGTGGCATTAAACAGACATCATATGTTTATTGACCTTTGGTATGTCTGCTTATATAAATTGCCTGTTCATATTTTGCCCATTTTCTGACTTTTTTATAAGATTATTTTCCCTGAATACTATGGACATTAATCGTTTGTCTCTCACACAAGTTACATTAAAAAAAATTATCATTTGTCAGGCGGTGCCTGTGGCTCAGTGAGTAGGGCACCGGCCCCTTATAGTGAGGGTGGTGGGTTCAAACCTGGCCCTGGCCAAACTGCAACAAAAAATAGCTGGGTTTGTGGCAGATGCCTGTAGTCCCAGCTACTCGGGAGGCTGAAGCAAGAGAATTGCCTAAGCCCCAGAGCTGAAGGTTGCTGTGAGCTGTGATGACTCAGGACTTTATCAAGGGAAAACAAAATGAAACTCTGTCTCTAAAAAAAAAAAATTTTTTTTGATTTGTATTTTAATGTGACATAATGGGGTAATTTAAAAAAAAAAATATTTTAATGCCTTCCATGAGAGTGTTTTAGGTGGGAAATTAGTTTTGCTTAGGAGACTACCTTGAGGAACTTAGATTAGGAAGTGAAGATGCAGTTTGTAAGAAAACCGTGAAACAATGAGAAAGCCAAAGTCAGTGGAAGGCCAGTAAATCTTAAAGGAAAGACATGCTAACACCACAGGAAAGCAGGAGAAGATTTTTTGCAGCACATTTAATTGACAAAGGATTAGTATAAAGCATGTAAAAAGAACTCTTACAAATGAGAGAAAAAGACAACCAATTTAAAAAACCAGACAAATGATTTGAACACAAAAGAAGACATCCAAATGGTCAATATACAAAAATTTCCTGGGTTGGCAAGGTGCTGTAATCCTAGTACTCTGGGAGGCCCCGGTAGGTGGATCCCTGAGCTCAGAAGTTCAGAGCAGCCTGAGCAAAGGGAGATCCTGTCTCTACTAAAACTAGAAAAACTAGCCTGGCATTCTAGCAAGCTTCTATAGTCACAGCCCCTTGGATGCTGAGGCAGGAGGATCACTTGAGCCCAAGAGTTTGAGGTTGCTGTGAGCTATGCTGCCACAGCACTCTACCCAAGGTGACAGCTTGAGGCTCTGTCTCAAAAAAAAAAAAGAATATGTATGTGTGTGAAAAATTAATACTATTATGCCAGGATTTATATACAATGATATTCATATAAATATTGTTTATAATTTCCACCCAAACTGGAAACAACTGAAATAGTCATTAATAGTAGAATAGATAAATTGTGATATGAAAAACTATACAGCTGTGAGCACGAACACAGGAAGGCCTCATGCTCCAGAGTGGATAAATCTTATCAACATGTGTTCAGCAAGAAAAGCAAAGGACATGGACACAAACACTGGACAAATACTGGACACAAAGGACATGTCCAGTATTATTCCATGAAATAAAAGATCGTAAACTAAATTATATGGTTTAGGGATGTATGCTTAGGTAGTAAAACTGTAAAGAGAAATTAAAATGTGATTACTAACAATCTTAAAATATTAGTTATTTATAGAAGATGGACTGTTGGCTGCAATGGGACAGTGTGCGTGTGTGTGTGTGAATGTGTGCATGACAGAGGACCCCAAATTCTGGTAATACTGTCTTTCTTGATGTGGGTGTTTTCTATTTAAGTTTTTTGTTTGTTTGTTTTTGTTTTTTTGAGACAGAATCTCACTATGTTGCCCTCAGTAGAGTGCTGTGGCATCACAGCTCACAGCAACCTCAAACTATTGCGCTTAAGTGATTCTCTTGCCTCAGCCTCCCAAGTAGCTGGGATCACAGTACCCACAACAATGCTCGGCTATGTTTTGGTTGCAGTTGTCATTGTTGTTTAGCTGGTCCGGGCTGGATTCAAATCCGCCAGCCTTGGTGTATGTGGCTGGTGCCATAACCACTGTGCTACAGGTGCCAAGCCTTCTATTTAAGTTTTGTGCATTTTTCTAATGCCTGTGCTTATTTAGCTATACATTAGAAATAACCAGAGAAGTGAGAATACAGAGATGGAAAGAAATACTGTGAGAAAAGGAGCGAGCCAAGATAGCAAGAAGCTGAAGCCTGCAGAAAAATACTGTTAATTATATACCGGAAGAGATGGAATACAGAAGTGAGTTCTCAGGACAAAGCTGTCCAGAATTAAATTTGATATTGTTGGTCCATCTCTTCTCACTTTAAACGTTCAATAAATTCTCTTCAACATGTTTTGAATGAGATTTTAGAAAAATCAAAGAAAAGTAACCAAATTGGCATGAAAAATAGAGGGAGCTATATGTGAATTTAGATCAAGAATTTTTAAAAAAAGGTGAGGAGTTGTCATCCGAGTGCGAGCCCCTGACAGTATAACAGAAATCCTGGCAAAGGAATGAAGAATCCCACCACATGTGGAGTGGAGCTTCAGCCAAATGGACTTACGTCTCCATAGAATGGTCCTTCTCTGATGCCTGTAGATATGGGGTTATGGCAAGATTCCTCATTGTCTTCTTCTTTGTTCCATACAGAAATTAAAACCTTAGAATTAATCAAGTTGATCCATCTTTATTTCTTGATGTGTGGGTTTCATGACAGGCGTACAGGACATTTTTTAAATTTTTAAACATTTCAGTCTTTGATTTGTCTAGACATACATTTAGTGTAAGAATGGAAGAAGTACTTAATTTTGTTTTCTGGGAAAGCCAGCTCAGTCTTTTTCTCTAAGAATTTGAAATGCCTCATTTAATCATGTGTTACATTTTCATATTTATATAATATCTATCCTATTCCATTGATTCTACTCCTGTGCTATGCCTATATTTCTAATTACTTTGGTTCTTTGAGAAATTTAAAAATCTGATAGGGAAAGTCTTCCTTATCTGTACTTTCTCAGCACTTCTTCTTTGATTATTCTTTCAAATACTCTTACAACTATTTATTCAATTCATTTTTGTGTGTTTCTATATTGAGTTATATGTTTTTCTTTATTAACATCCTGAACATTTATCATCTATAAATAAACTATCTTGTTTATCAATTCTAGCAGCCAGCAATAATTTTAAAACCTTGTTTGATACACATTTGCTTATACATTTAAAGATTAGCTGCATTGGGGGGGGATGTCAGTGGGTTTTAAAATACATTCTGTTTTCCTCTGTTTAATGGAAAGTCTTTCCAGATTTTGGCACTGAGTTGACAGTCTTTGTTTTTGTTGGTGTGAGTTTTCAAGTTGTCCTGCTTTTCTGTCTTTTCATAGATATTTTAGTTGGAAGCTGGGGAGGATAACCCAGGAAACTCTAGCCGGGTAGCATTTTGCAGCAGAAGTCTGTTCACATGGAATTCCAAGGCACAATTTATGTGTCAGTGCTACTCATGGTTACAAATCTAGTCTGTTGCTTTCTTTATTTCAAATCCATGCTTGTCACCATAACTGATATTTGCATCTGATATTCATAGAGGTTTGATCTGTGCGAGTATATGGTTTCATATTCATACTTTGATATGCACAGTATGTTACAGGTTCTACCACCTGTCATTGTTTCTTTTCATCAGACTAAACTAGGGCAGGGATCTTGCTACTTTTATTTAATTCCAACTTTAGCCCTTTTATGATAATCAAATGTCAATTGCCCAAGACTAGGGATGGGAAAGCATGACATCCTGTGCCTGGGGGTTCTCAAAATAAAAGGTTGGCTAATTTATACTTTTAATATAAGTGATTTAGAGCCTGAGGCTTTGATCCAATTAAGTAGAGAATCACATTCGCTGGAGATTAAATGAAGATGAAATGAGGGGAAGTCTTGCTGGCTCTTAAGTCTTCTAAAGAAGGCACTTTGTGGGCAGCGCCTGTGGCTCTGGACCCTGTATACCAGGGGTGGTGGGTTCAAGGGAGTAAGGCACTGGACCCTGTATACCAGGGGTGGTGGGTTCAAGCCTGGCCCTGGCCAAAACTAAAAAAAAGAAGGAATGTGGTGGGGCTTCACCTTGATTCATGCCAGAATCACTTGAGGAACTTCAAAACACTCTGATGCCCAGGCTCCACCCCAGAGATTTCAATTTAATTGGTCTGACAAATTGCCCAGGTATTAGGAATTTTAAAATCTTCCCAACTGATTCTAATATGTAGCAGAAGTGAAAAATGACATATTCTCCATCCTGATTTAGTTAAGTGCCACCTGGGTGAGTAGTTTAAAAAATGTATATTCCAGTGCTCTCCATGTATCTCTTCTGATATGTTGGATGGGACTGGGGTCCAGGAATCTGCATTTCTAACCAGTGTCTATGTGATTCTGATTCTGATCCTTTTGTGCTCAAGGATGTGTCTGACTATAATCTACTGTCCTCCTCCCCCATTCACTTTTAACTAGGATCTCAGAATATCTTTCTTAAATATGTATCTATTCTCAATTTAAAATGTGCACCGATCTTTTCAAATCAGAAACATTCAAGCTTTCCTCCACATGCCCATTGCAATTCATTGGTAACCTCTCTCCTCCTTGGATTAGTTTGGTGGGACCTGAGCTGTGGAAAGCAGAGCTCATACATCTGGACATAGCATCTTATCTTCTTTGGTCCATGCCAGGCCTCTGTAATGTATTTGAACAGTGTCCATTGTGTGTGTGTGCCCTCTTAAAATAAGACACGCCTCCTCAAATAGAAATGCTTTTAATTGACACAAATTGTTTTGTGCTGGAAATCCCACTCTTTCTTTTTTCACCTCAGTTTTTTTTTTTTTTTTTAAATGATCTAGCCACATTGCTGTAATTAAATCAGATTCATTGCTTCTACCCACTGTATAGAAATTCACAGGGTTATTTATCACCACGAGTCAATTTATTTGTTTCCTGCTTAATTGACCCAGTTTGCCCGAACTTTCTACTGTCATGGGGAAGCCACACTGAACATTCTCATAGGTGGTTCCTGATGGATCTGTGCAAGAATTGTCCTGAAATACATACTAGAGAATGGGGGTAGCCTGGCCACAGGACATAAGCTCTCTTAGTTTTGCCAGTACTGCCAGAATGCTTCCTGGGCTGGCTGTGCAGGTGGCTTCTCTCTCCTGTATCAGGCACTCCCCTCCATAGTGTGAAGATTATGTTCCTATAAAGCAACTCTGTTTACAAATGCAAGACCTCAGGAAAAACTGAGTCAGGATCTTGGGGTTGTATGTGATTCTATAAAAACTCCAAGATATTTTTATGTCCACTAAAACAGAAAGTATAAGACTACATACTTACTAAGGAGCTTACCAATGATATTTTTAAGTTAAAAACAATAATAGATATTTTTATGAGTAGAAATGAGGCATCCAAAGGTCTAGTCTGTCCTAAGAAAAAGAGGTCTAAGAAACATGGTGATTACAGCTTGATTAGCCAATTTTATGACCAATTTCAGGTTAATTTATGACCCAATTTTACGATTGACTCAAGAGCACCCAATCTGAGATTTTGGCTGTTAGAGAAATAATCTTCAAAAGTCAATTTACCAATATTAAAATTTTGAAGAAGGGAAAGTATGTTGGCGTGAAAATTGCCCTTAGGGGGTAAATTCCTTGGGAAGAACAAGGAAAAATAATCACACATAATTAACACTTTTTGAGAGCTTAAAGTTCCAAGCATTGTAGAAAACAAATGTATAGGCTCATTAATCTTATAAATTAGATACTATTTTTAACTAGGGCTAGAAAAGCACATTTTTACCATCATCTTTTTTGATAGTATGAGGAAAAACAGTAAGATTTAAAGACTTTAAGTAACTTGCCCAAAGTCATACAATTATTAAATACCAAAGCTGTGATTTTAATCTATGTTTTTTAAAAAAAGCCTTTTTTTTAATTCCGGATTTCAAGATCATAGCTCCAGAAAAAGCACGGGTGTAGAGTCACACAAACCAAGTTCAAATTCTTGCTCCACTCATAACTTACTGGCTATATGATGCTGGATAAATTATTTAACCTGTTGGAGCCTTACTTTTCTCCTCTCTGCAATGTGACCAGGAAGCTATACTTCACAGTATAAATGGGCACAATGTATGATATACATTAGGTGCTTAGTAAATGTTATTTGCCTTAGTAAATCTCTTCTTCCTCTCTTCTGGCAAAGGTGAGATATTTCTATATTTATTGAATAAATATAATAGGTGCTAAAATTTTTCAGTTATTACCTGAAGTTGCACCTACATTAAAATGGTAGGGCAAAGACTTGAGGGAGACTGGAGGATGTCTGTAAGAGGAAGGGACCTAAAGGGAGCACTTGGGCAAGCCCAAGACAACCTGGTGTGTTCTGCAGTGCCCTGCAGACAGCCCTGGCTACTGCCCCTTTCTAGGCACAGCCTCTGAGTTACCAGGCTCATCTCCAGAAATGGAGAAACATAGACACTAGTGGAGCAACCAGATGCAAGTTCATTTTGCTTCTTTCACCAGGTCTCACGCAGGGTGTGTTGTGGGTTCACATGGCTATGAACCAATGCAGACTCTCCCAGGGAGCTGCTGGAGAGGAAATTAATTAACCCCTGCCAACACTTCCCAGTGAGGGGCCGGGAATTAAGCTGTCATTCCTTCTGGAAGCTTAGTTCAGTCCAGCTCTGGCCGCCTGAGACTCAGTGAACATCCAACCTCCCTCTCCACCCCCCGACCCCTGACTACCCTTAGACTGAGAAGGCTGCTCCAGGCAGGTCAGGTGGAGTTCCCCTTCAGAGGCAGGATTGGGCAGTCACTGCCACTTGATTCTGGGGATGGAAACCCAGGAGAAACCCCTTCTAGGGGCCTCAGAATGAACTTCCCATAGCTAAAGTAATGCGATTTGCAGAGATCTTGGCTGTGGACACCCAGGAAACTGTTCAACATTTGAGACTCTCTGGCATCTAGACCATTGTTAGCTCTCCAAAGGGAGGCTCATGCCAGGTGGAATTCAAAGCTGCAGAGAGCTCCACTTTTAATGAGATCTTTCAAAAGGGATAGCTCAAATGGTCCATAAGAATCATAATGTCAGGTGGATTTCATGGTCTAGACAGATCTGACATTGCCCCCTTCTTATACTTTTTTTCTATAAGATTTCCCCATAAAACCAACAGTAATAAAAAAGATGAAGTTCTTCTGGGAAGGTATTGATTTATTAATAGAATTTATTAATAGAAGCTACTGGGTTTTTGCATTGATGGCCCTGGGGACTTTTACTCCATGGTTATGATGACTGGCTTTCCCCACCAAGCCTCCAAAGCTCCCAGAAGTCGATTTATCAGCACAAGATGACAACTTCATTGTTGTTCTCTGGAAACCTTGGTTCTTAAGAGCTACTTAGGGTTTCAGGCTGAGAAGATGCCTTTGGGAGAGCTTGCTTGTATAAAGTAGTAAATCTACATGAAAAATGCTGGATCTTTTGAAAGTTGATGGAACCACCTCCTTGCTTCCCCTACCCTAAGGGAATATGTTTCCTTCTGGAACTTTCTAAGAGCTAATCAACTGGAAATAAAACTAATTTCTGGCAGGCCAGTGCTGTGGGAGTTTAGTTTGGGTAACCCAGATGATATCATTTTCCCCCGCTTGTATGAACAAAGGAATTCACACTAATATGAATATCCCAGATTTCCTACTTACATTAATTTCCCAATGCTGCTGTAGAAAATAACCACAAACTTGGTGGCTTAGAACAACACACATTTATTCTCTGTCCATTATGGATCCTGGAAGCCAACCCTACCATGAGTTTACTGGGCTAAAATCATGGTACAACAAGGCTGGTTCCTTTAGGTGGGTCATGAGAGAATCTGTTTCCTCACTTTGTTCAGTTTCTGGATACTGTCCTCTCTCCTGGGCTAATAGACCCTTCTCCCATCATTCCACCTTTCTTTGTGTTGTCATTTCTCCTGCTCTCTTGACTGACTGTTGTGACTACGATAAGCCTACGTTGCTAATTCAGGTTACCCTTCCCATTTCAAGATCCTTAACATTTGCCAACTCCTGTTGGCCATACAGACAAATGTAACCTACACAGATTTGGGGGATTAAAATGGGGACACAGCTGGGGGCCATTATTCTCCATATCACACCACTCTTGCCCAAAGTCACTGCCTTTGACTCCTGCCGTTACCTCTCAAGTGTTATTTGGAGTTCCTGGGCCCCCCTATTGCTGGGCCACGGAGACCATCCACCTGTCACCCAAGCCAATCAATAGAGAAGCTGATGAGAGATCAACAGTTTCATTTGTATTTATAGAAAAGCCAGCAATTGCAGAGAACAGGAGGATATCTGCTCAAAGAGTTGTTCTGTCTTTCTGTTTCCCTTTGTTACTTTTATTCTCACAGTAAAAGTAAATATTAACAATGTTGCTACTCATCATAATATACGTTAAACAGATTTTTCTTCATAGGTTACAAGGTTACACGATATCTTCCTATCTTAACATGGTTCTATCTTCAAAGCATTTTTACTCTAGACTAAATTTATAGTCAGTCAACACTTCCCTGGGTGCACAGAGTGCGCTGGGTCCTTGACCAGTGCCATGGAGTGCAGTTCCCCAGCTTATCTGTGGCAGTAGGCCTCGAAAGTGAATAGACAATCTCCAGATGTTGGCATGTAGGCTCACCTGGTCTTGTTAGAGCCTGACCAGGAGTGCCCCACATGAAATGGCCATTCAGGTTAACAGTGGCTGATAACACCCCCACCCCCAACAGACTCCTGGTTTTGAGATTGGCCCACCCCTCAGAAAATCACTAAGGAAACCTCATCATGGCACCCCAGGGGGGCGCTTCAAGCCTCCAGGGGTCCATCCTCCAGCCGTGCTGGAGCCCAAGAGAAGTGGAGAATGTTCTTCTCTCTGACGTTTGGCTGTAGCTTGTCATGTGGGCCCCATAAAACATTGTTTGTGGCAGGAATTCTGGGAGACCTCTCTTAAAAACAGCTTCTGGCTCTAATCCTCTTTTGACAGAGATGGAAAACCAATTCAGAGGTCAGGTGGGGTCAAGCACAGGCATGGTGCCAAACAGCCTTGGACATGCCAGGTACCACACTGTTGCTAGGGCTTCAGAGACGAAAGTCTCACCTCCCGAGGGTCCCCAGAGCCTGCCCAGTAAGGCAACCTTCCCACAAGCTAATGAGCAGAGGAATCACCCGGGATCTTGTTAAAATGCAAAGTTTGATTCAATGCGTTTGAGGTGGGCCTGGAGCTTCCACTTTTCTAACACCTTGAGTAGCAAGGGTCTTGGGAAGGCTGACTGTAAACAGATGATTAATTATGAAATGGTCTGATAAGTGCTTTGCCACAAAATGCTCCGAAATGCACCTAGCCAAGGCTGGGAGAAAGAGAGGGAACGATTCCTGAGGAAATAAGCCCTGGGCAGTCTTCAATGAGTAGAAGTTTGCCAGGCAAAGAATTGGGGGGAAGGGACGTAGGGAGAGAGAAGAGCACATACAAAGATGAAGGCAAGAACATTCTAGAACTGCAAGAATTGAAGCATGACTGCAGAAAATTGAAGAAAAGGGAAGGAGCATGGGATGAGGCTGTGTAGGACTTTGGACTCTAAACTAAAATGTTTGGATTTCATCAAGTAAGCAATGGGGTGAAGGGAAGGGAGAAAATGGAGGCAGAGGATTCTATCTGTTCTGGGTGGTGCCTACCTGGCTTTGATTGGCAAATTATAGGGTAGTTAAATAAAAGACAGAAAACTTTGATTTTAAAAAACAGGCCTTATTTAGAAACCAAGGGCGTCTCACGGCAACTCCATCTATAAGATCAGCTAAGCTCTGCTCCGTTACAGAGTGGTGGTGGGGGGCAGAGCCAGAAAATGACTTCATTGGAAATAAGCCTGGGTGCACGGAGGGCTGGGGGTTGGGACTGTGGGGCCACCTCTGCTGACCCGTGAGGCCTTGCCTTCACACTGCTTCCCCCCGTGCCTTGTCCGCTCAGCATATCACCTATAAAATGTCGCCCTGATGGGGCCACTGTTGGAGAGTGCCCATGGGGCCAGGACTTCCATTCCTCCACTCCTACCCCCTTTCCTGCCCAGAGATCTGAACACAAACTGTAGAAACAGGCCTGGGTGTACTTGCTAAGAGAAAATTATAATCTCAATGGCAAAGATGCCCAAGATGAGTAAAAATGTCTGTCATTGATTAAATACCTGCTATGTGCCAGGCTTTGTGCTAGGAGTTTGAAATACATCATCATGTTTAATCCTGTATGTTTGATGAGATAGGTATTATTTTCCTTTTGGGGGGCGGGGTAAGAAAACAAAAGCTCAGGGAGACAATTCCATTTCCCAATGCCACATGGCTGGAAATTGTAAGAACTAAGATTCAGATTCAGCACTGACCCCAAAGCTGACTCTACAAAACCATTGGAATCCAGAGTGAAAGTACATGTACATACATGTGCACAGTAGTTCAGGAGGGAGGTGGCAGAGGATGAGTTCCACTTGTGGAAGTAGTGAAATGGTCCAGACATGGGGGCTGGGAGTCTGGTAGTGGTAACACAGTGGCTCTGGGCAGGCAGGTGCAGAAGAGTCTGTATCAGGGAGGTCAGCCAACCAGCAGGCAGGACACCAGTTAGAATGCTTCAGTGAGCATGGCTAGTATGCAGAGGAACTGCAGAGACAGGTGAAGCAGGCAAACAAGACAGACACAGAGCGGTGAACTGGGAAAAAAATCTACTTAGTTTTTTTTTTAGAAAGGGTCTTGCTCTGTCACCCAGTCTGGATGGAGTATAATGGTGCAATTATAGCTCACTGAAGCCTTGAACTCCTCAGCCTCCTGAGTATCTAGGACCACAGCCTTGCATCAGCATGCCCAGATAACTAATAAAAATTTCTTCTAAAGACAGGGGCCTCACTATGTTGCCCAGGCTGGTCTCAAACTTAGGGCCTCAAGCAATCCTCCTGCCTTAGCCTTATAGGCATTAGACACCATGGCCAACTAAAATATCTAGTTGAATCATGCACAGGAAAGTGATGTGTCTCAGGAATAAAGCAGAGGTCAGCTTTTCAAAATTTCAGAACTGGTCAGAGGCAGTTAATAAGTATGTCTTAAGTGACCACTGGGTGTGAGCCCCCTTGAGGCCGGAGCTGGTTTTGTTCCAGTCACAATTGCAAGGCATGGCTAGACCCTAGATAGGGCATGGCGTACAGCAGGTGCTCAGAACACATCAGATGATGAACACATGATTGTGGGGTGTCTGATTTTCCAGTTAAGCTTTATTTTTCTGTAAAATTGAGGGTGTTGTTGTTGTTGCCTTCCCTACTTGGCTTCTGGTTTACACAAACCTTGGAGTGCTTAACAATCACCTGGGGAACTATTTTAAAATACAAATTTTCAGGACTCACCTTCAGTAGAACTGAGGGATGAGTATTTTTTAAAATATACTAATTTATATTATTGACAAATAAAACCATATGTATTTATGATGTGCCACATGATGTTTTGAGATATGCATTATGACAGAGCTAAATCAAGCTAATTATTGTATACAATGCCTTACCTACTTATCATTTTGGGGGGGTTGAGAACAATTAGTGATTATCAAGAATACAAGACATTGTTTTTAACTATAGTCATCATGTTGACCTTGACCTTATTGATCTCTTGATCTTATTCCTCCTCACACACTAAAATTTTGTATCCTTTGACTATAATCTCCCCAACATCTCTCTCTGCCTCCCGCCCTGGTAACCAGCATTCTATTCTCTGTTTCTATTTGTTCAACTTTTTTAGATTCTACATATAATAGAGATGATGTGGTCTTTTTCTGTCTGTGATGCACTTACTCCACTTTCCATAATGTCCTCCATGTTGATGTGTGTTGTTTGTATTGTTGCAAATGACAAGATTTTCTTCTTTTTAAAGGCTGAATAGTATTTCATGTGTATGGATCCCATGTTTTCTTTATCCATTCATCCCTGAGGACGATCAGGTTGGCTTCTTGTGTTGGCTGTGGTGAACAGTGCTGCAGTAAACACAGACGGGCAGGTATCTATTCAACATAACCAATTTCATTTCTTTTGGATATATATACCCAGTAATGGGCTTGCTGAATCGCATGTGGTAGTTCTATTTTTAATTTTTTGAGGCACTTCCATGATTTTCCATAGTGACTGTACCAATTTATGTTCTCATCAACAAAAGGTTCTCTTTTCTCTACATCCTCATTAACACTTTGTATCTTTTGTCTTTTTGATAATAGTCATTCTAAAAGGTATGAGGTGATGTCTCTTTGTAGTTTTAATTTGCATCTCCCTAATGATTACTGATGTTGAGGTTTTATTTATGTACCTGGTGGCCATTTATGTCTTCTTGTGAGAAATGTCTATTCAGGCCCTTTGCCCATTTTTAATTGTTTTTTTTTTTTTTTTCTTGTTATTGAATAGCTTAAGTTCCTTATATATTTTGTATATATATTGAGTATATATTTATATATACTCACCCCTTATCAGATGTACAATTTGCAAATCATGTTTCCTGTTATATATTCATATAGCTCCCAAGCACTCTGTTGACTGTTTCCTTTGCAGTGCAGAAACTTTTGATTTTGATGGGACTAGGTCCCTTTTAACAAGCACCATAGCAAGTTCTGATGCAGGTGATCCTAGACGTGCAATCTGAAAACTACTGTTCTATATCCTTCTGAAACTTGTACCTGGGGCTACATGACTTTTTCCCCTCTCTCTAGGCCTGTGTCTAGTTCTCAAGACCAAACTGGACACTAGATATGTCGTGAATCTGTGCTTTCACCCTCAGAGGATTCCTCTGAAGCCTCCTCCATCCTCTGCTTATCCAAGGGTGGTCCATTCTTTAAGGGCCAGAGAAAGTACATATCTTGCATGTACTGGTTTCTGCTAAAATTAGTTTTTAGGTAGGACAATTTTGTAAAAGGCAAAATGTATTTCCTGAAAAAAAGCCGCTGTTGTCAAGTCTATTTAGGAAAAGGTAGTTACTCAAACAGATTCCTTTACTGCTGCCTTCTCAGATCCTCACTATACCAAGGAGCAATCTGACCCTCCAAGAGTGCCATCCCTGTGTTTCTGTAGAAGACAGTTTTGGGGATATACTATTTCAGTCCACACTCATCTCACCTTCTCTGAACTTTTTCTTATGTTTAAGATTCATAACACAAAATGGGACACTTAATTACATCATGAATAATCTCTTTCCAGCTACACTGAATGCTCCTGAGGTCAGGGGGTCAGGCCGTTTACTCAGCTTCTTTCCCCCATCTTTGGCCTGATCACATAATGAGAGCTCGCTAAGTGTTCAAATGGCCATAAAACACCTTTCCTCAAATCTAGCTATGAAAATAACAACAACAACAATAAAAACCAGAAGTATTAAAAAAAAAAAAAATAGTGAAAAAAATAAAAAATAAAATAATAAAAACCAAGTCCAGGAATGAGCCAGTGAGGTGGATTTCGATTTAATGTTCCATCCAACATGGTATTTTCCCCAAGGAATGTTTCTTTTAAATAACTTTTTAAAACATGGGAGTTTAAAAAATCTTGTCTTATCTTTATATAGAGATGACTGAACTATTAAACTGTTTATAAATCCACTTTAAAAGAAATAATTGCCTCTGAAAGAAATCTCAGAACATTCAGACAAGTAGAAAGCTGAAAAGTGTGGCTCAAACTACCAATTGATAAGATTTTGGTTATTATCATTGAGTTGTTTTCTGCCTTTACACTTATGTGTTAACGTGAATTCATTTCTTCTCTACCAAGCTTCTTCATGTACCTACCAGAGCAGGGTGACTCAGTTCCACTGGAAGCACTCTGGCTATAATTCCCTTGCCAACCAGTACCAGTGTGTTTTGCTGTCTGACCTCCCCATAAGTCAGTATCCCTCACAATACACACTCCACTTTGCTACCCGGAACTCTCTCTCAAATGCCAAGAATTTTTCTGCATGGGCTGTTTCTGAAGACAATTTCTATTTGACATGAACACGTGCTGAAGGTGGCAGGAGGGGCTCATGACAAAAGATAGCCGCCAAAGAAGAGCACAACTCCCAAGAGGAGTATCAGTGTCAGAAGGGCTAGAGCCTAGTATGAGCTGAGGTTAGTTCAGCACAAGAAAGAGAAATAGGAAGGAAAGAGCTCACTTTCAGCAGTGTATTATTCCATTACAAGAAAACTAAAAGAAAGCAGAGCTCTAGACTTTTCACTTTTCTCTTCTTCTATATGAAGGAATATTATCTTCAAACTGGATAGGAGCCAACCAACATGGCTGAGTGGTTCATGTGCTTCACGTGATGTAGAAAAGAACAGGTAGTGAGAAAGAACTAGGATAGTGATAATTATGTCAAAGTCTTTAGGCTCTGATTATTAATGTCTCCAGAAACTTAACAGAATTGTGAATGGTATCACTGAACCATGCCAAGACTCTCCATGGAATCATGAAGAACTGGAGTAATGCCCCCCAAAGTCCTTGTTTGAAAGACAAAGGATTTCTGAAACTGTTCTTGGCAAAATTTGGGGATGAATTTAAGAAATGGATGGATTATAAGTTCTTGGATAATTAAATGGAGGTCATTGGGAGTCAACATAAACTTATTACAAAGATATTTTTCAAGTCAGTCATTTTTTTTTTAAATAATGAGATTTAAGTAAAACTCATTCATACATCAAGGGATAGTAACCAACATCTGCATGATTGATATTTATCTACATGGTGATTAATAATTACCATATATGTAACCTCAGTTGATTGTTTTAGCAAATTTTTGAGTCAAGTATATTATTATATTTAAGCAACAGGGTAGAATTTATTGATGGAAGGACTGATTGGTTGGTAAGAGAAAGATTGATAGAGAGGGGGAACAGAACCTCCAGCAATGGAGTAGGGAATCCAAGTGGAAAGCATTATTAATGAATTTCACCTTCATTTTATGAACATGAAAACTGAATAAAACAAAATCTTAGAGAATTTATTTACACAATCTTGCTAGTAAATTGAAATTTAAAGAGAGATTTTTCTGACTTACTTCTTATGCCATACTCTTTATACATATTGTACACAATTATTTCAGCCAGGCAATGGACAAAATCTTCATCAATATCCTCAAGAAAAGTGTTCTGCACAGAGACTGACTGCGAGTATATTGTGTTGTGTTTGGTTAAACCAATGCAATCAATGGGTATTGATTTATTGCTTACTGTCATCTTACAACAGATTTTTTGGTATATTAAGCGCTCTCTTTCATACAGTTTGTTCAATAAATTTTAGTAATACTTAGAGAAAAACACAAACAACGTGTGTTTCAAGTAATGTCAGCACACTCTGCAATTCAGACTTACCAAAATGTCACTTTTTATCTTTTCTGTATTTAAATTTAGTTTTGCTCTTAACTCTCAAGTCTATCCACAGAGTACACAATCTATGAGATTCCATTTTGTAATGATAATACTTTTCTAGTCAATTTAAATATTATCACCTCAATCTCAATCCGTTCACTTTTGGATAAAGTGTGGTTGTTCAGGACTTTTTACCCTTCAGAAAGACATCTTTGAACAGACTAGCTACTGTTATATGGTTTTAGTAGTGTGGTGCTCAATAAATGTTAGCCATTCTGAGCATCTTCCTAGGTATTTGGGTCAAGACTACACCTGCTGACATGTTTCCTTAAGGAATTCTGAATGCATCAAATTGCTAGAGAAGAGATTTACCCAATACATCTCCTAGAACTTTTATCACTTACAAGAGTCCTAGAAGCATCAGCTATTTCTCGGTCAGGCATGATTTATTCCTGAGTGTCGAGACCATGTCTGGTCACTGGTTCTGAGATGGTAGAGGCAGAGGTCAACATCAGCCAAGCTGGGCAAGCTCTGCTAAGTTTATTCTCTGGGCATAAGTCTATACCTCCTTATTAGCAGTTTTTCATATTGAGTTTGCCACTTCACAAAAGATGGCAGCAGAAAGTGAGTTCCTGAGGGACGAGGAGCCAGGGGAAGATGGAAGAAGGAAACCCACAGCTCGCATTTGTCTCATTAAAAGTCTGTCAAAGTCAGAGGAACAGAAGGCAGCAAGGAGCTGAAATCAGATGTCACTAGCTTTTCGAATATGTTGACATGTGGGGGGCAAACTGTAGTGACAAAGTGCCCTTCAGCTGCCTTGGCTCTCAGCTGGCAATCACTGAGCCCTCTGCGGGCTGTTGGGGGGAGGGGGGCAGACAGCAGTCTAGCACCTGAGGACAGGAGGTGCAAAGGACAGTCACAGCTCATGCGCCCTGACAATGACTTAGTGTCTTTTTTTATCTTGCTGAAATTGGCTTAGGAAAGCCTGTGTGATTTTGTTTGTAAGAAGTACTGTGGAGCTGGATTCACCCTGAACAGTTCAGGTGATCAGCCTTTTTACCTGTGCTTGTAAGGATGAATCTATTTACACTTATAGTAAAGAAATAAAAAAAAACCTTATTAGTCCAGACTTTACTGTTGATACTGGATGCTGTAAATGATAAGAGTAATTAACTTAGGATAGATGAAGTTGAATACTGGCTTGTGTGAAAAAATGTAGCATAGTGGAAAATGTATGGACTCTGGAAGAAGACAGCTAGGGGTCAGATCCTGGCTCTTCACTTGCTGATTGTGTTTCCTTGGGATATTTATACAATTGTTCAGGGTCTCAGTTTCCCTCATCTTCAAAAGAGAGATGCTTATTTCTTACTTTCAAGGTTATAGTGAACATTTACACAATAGTATAAATAGTATATGATGTAACAGACACTCATGCTAGTTTTCTTATCTTTCGTATTACAAATAAATATGTATAAATATATACATGTGTGTATATATATGTGTATATATGTGTGTATACATATTTATTTATCAGAGACAGGGTCTCTGTTGCCTGGGCTAGAGTGCAGTGGTGTCATAGTTCAGTGCAACTCAAACTTCTGGGCTCAAGTGATCCTCCCATCTCAGCCTCCCAAAGTGCTAGAATACAGGTATAAGCCATCACTTCTAGCCTTTGTATTTTAGAATCTATTTAGTCTGATTATTTATATTTAAGACTGTATTTAGTCTATTTATCTGTAGTTTATAGGATCAACTTAGGACTTAAACGATTACAGGATAGAATTTGGTGCCCCAGTCTTGAATCTTTCTCTGGAGATTACAAACGTGCCACTGACTTCCTCTCTAGACTTGATCAGATCATATAACCAGGTCAGCAACTCTGCCTAAACTCCTGCTCCCTTGAGAAAGGGCTGTTTGTGCTCCCTTGGCTGCCCTGCCCTGAGCCTACAGAGCAGGTTTGGCTCCTTTGCTACAGACAAGACAAAGTAGTTCCTGCGGGAGAAATAACTTAGAGAAAGGAAATGAATATTTCCTTTTAGAGATGGTGAGCAGGGAAAAGGGTGAGGTAGAAACAGTAGTAACTTAGTTTTGGGGGACCATTTTAAAAATCCCTGAAGTCAGGAAATCTGGTCTGGTAAGGTCTTTTTATTATTATTATTATTATTATTTTATAAAGTTTAAATAAAAAGTCCTGTTGAAAATATAAAATTTAAATTCACACATATATATTTAATAAATTAGGAAGAACAATAGTAAATGATAGTAAAACATTGTACAGAATGAGTAAAAATACATATGAATTAATCTCATACTTGCTATAGAGACTTATCTCTTGTCAAAATAATAATGCTAATAATTCAAAATATGTTTTTATGAATCAGAGACCCTTTTTTAACAGTGCATTTATTTTTTTTAAGTGCATACATTTTTTCTTTGTTCTATGAGCAGACCACAAAAGTTGAAATTCTAGTCTAGGCCTTTAAGCAAAAGATCAGTATGGTTCCCTTTCCATTTGATTAACAGGAATTTTTTGCTGTTGTTATATGCAATAATCAGATCAAACTAGTAGAGGCAAAAGCAGTTAAAACCCAGGTCAAAATATCACCAGCGAAAAAGGGACCTGCATCGGAGGGCTAACGGTGTGTTTCTCAGGAGCAACGGAACAATGGAAAGACAAGTGGCAGTGGGACAAGCCTGCAAGCTGGGCCTGGGAGTCACTGCAGACGGAGACTCTTAGAAGAGAGAGTGGCCACAGAAGTTCTGCCTCACCAGCTCCCGTGTCTCTGCTTGGTGACTTGTCTCCTACTGTGTGTCCTTCATGAGGTGGAAAACATGGACGCCCTGCTGCCTCCTGAGCCTCCCAGTCTGAACTTCCACTGCCTGATAGCAGCTGACACTCCTCCCTAGGTCTAGCTGAACATGTCTGGAAAGGAAATTCTGTTTGGACGAGTTTGGGTCAGGTGCTGCTGCTCTGCCCACAACCTGCCAGTCCTCCCTCCCCTGGCCGGGGCTCTGTCAACCATGACGGCGTCAGGAAACACAACAGCAGTTCCCAGGTGAAGGACAGTGGATCTGGGCAGGAGGATTAAGAAGTGCATTCTCCTTTCATGAGTTACAATTTTGCCTCTTTTCTGAGGGTCAAGATTGTCAGTGCTGAAACCAACTGCACAGCGGAGCCATCCTACCCGGATTTGAATCCCGGCTGTTTGACCACATGCTAATGGTATGACCCGGGACAGATTGCTTAGCTTCTGTGGGACTTCGTTTCCTCCCTTATAAAATGAGGATGTTGCTTATCTCATGAAGTTTAGGTAAAGATTACATGAATTGATTCATCTAAAGACTACTCAGAAGAGTGGTGCCTCATAGTCTTATTAATAAATAATGCTGTTATGAAAACTTAGGCGGAATCCACACTTCTCTACCTTCCCCTTTCACTTTAGATAACTGTCAAAAAAAAAGTTCATTGTTTATTTTTGCAGAATTTCAAAGCTTGCCTTTATAAAGTAAACTCTAATAGGATTCTTTCTATATTTTGCAACTTGCCTTCATTTAGCATTTTTTCATTTCAATATATTATAGATCAAGACTCATTATTGTCTCAAGTTGGCAAGGGAAAAATTGACATGGAAATAAATGTTTATATGCAAAGTAGACCTAAGACCCACAGTCATCAATGTCTACTGACTTCCTCTGGCTGAGTTCCTGGAAATAAAATTTATTCATGTTCATTAGTGTCTATAGCTGGCACTTCTCATCTGCAAGACAGTACACTGTGTTCCTAAGCCATTGCTGTTCCCAGACACTTTCAAAGTTTATTTCTAGTGGGAGAGATTATAGGAAGTCATTTTAATGACTACATTCCTGAAAGAGGTTTCTTATTACTCTTCAAAACCTGTATTGGCCTTTCCTTTTATACTTGAAATTTCACTTGAATATTCTCTGACCGACCCGCAGACTGTTGATTCTTTCTTTGTGATTATGATTTACTATCTGCTTCATCTAACTAAAATCACAGCTATAATTTTTAAATCATAAATTATTTGACCTTTTTCAGTAAAAATAACTGAATCGGAAGATACTTTTACATTCAGAAAAAATGGCTTATTGGGGCAGAATGGAAGAAAAGATTCATTAGTCCGTTTTTAAGCTTCAACATCACCTAACAAGTCTGAGTTTCAGTGAAGGTCTACTTTAGAAACACAGCCAAAAGCCTAAAAAAATCTAGCTTTTAGCATCATGCTTCTAAGGTAAGAAGGAACAAGTTCAAGGGCTGTTATGGCTTCATAGAAGGTCGCGACTGGGCAGTGCCTATTCCTCACCTAAATAGGTCCTCACTTTACCCTCTGACCTTCCAAATCCTCCATGTCTTTCTGGCTCAGATCACTTCATCTCTCCTCTGATTCTTTCAGACTTCAGTTCCTCTCTAACCCAGAAGAGCTTCTTAAGTCTTCACTCCGATTAATTCATCCTTCCATCCCTCCATCCTTCAGTTACTTATCCAATAACAAGACTTGGAATACAAAAGTAAGTAGGTAGTGATTTTCAACCTAAAGGAACTTGAAGTTCAGTTACATTATCAATAAAAAGTAAGACATGGTAAATGCTATCATTATTTAATAATTGAGAGTCACTCCTAAAATTGCTTTTAAAGGTTTTTTGTTTGTTTGTTTGCTTTAAGGAAAGTGTGTGCTGGATTTTTTTTTATTATTATATTCAAGCCACAGAGAGCACTTTGGGATTTGTAGTGCACCTTGCCTTCTATTTAAAGTCACAGAATCATTTTCCTACCTATCTCTTGCTGCTTTAGTTTGCTACTTTCATTATTGTTCTTACATGGGAATTTTGTTGATTAGAAAGAATTTGGTCTCCCTTTCAAAATGCAGAACTGCAGTGCCTCGTTGTGTCCAATCATTGAGAAGAGTTGGCACTGCTACTAATATTTGTATATTCCCTTTTTATCTTTTTTAAATTGTGGTAAAATATACATAGCATATTTGTCATTTTAACCATTTGTAAGTGTACAAGTTAGTAGCGTTAAATAATTCCCAATGTTGTGTAACCATCACCGTTATCTATCCCCAGAATATTTTCGTTATTCTAAAATAAACTCTGTAGCCATTAAACACTAACTCTCCATTTCCCCACCCACTCAGTCCTAGTAATCTCTATTCTACTTCCTATCTCTATGAAATTGCCTGTTCTGGGGTCTGTGCTTGGCTTATTTCACTTACATCATGCTTTCAGGGTGCATGCATTATGTGAAATGTATCAGTATGTCATGTCTTTATGGCTGAGTGATAATTTCATTTACATGTTATGTGTGTATGCTGCTTTTTGTTTTCCCATTCATTCATTGATGGACACAATATTGTTTCCCCCTTTTGGCTATTGTGAGTAATGCTGCTATGAGCATATTGATGGTCAAATACCTGTTTGAGTCCCTGATTTCAATTTTTGGGGGATATGTACCTATGAGTAGCATTGCTTGGTCATATGGTAGCTCTATAATGTTTTGAGAAACTGGAAAATTGTTTTCCATCATTTTACATTCCCACCAGCAGTGCACGCAGGCTTCAGTTTCTTCACATCTTTGCCAATACTTGTTATTTTATTTTCTCTTTTTCTACTTAGCCATTTTAGAAGGTATAGAATGTTATCTCATTGTGGCTTTTATTTGCCTTTTCCTAATGACTAATGATGTTGAGCATCTTTTCATATGCTTACCGACCACTTGTATATATTTAAAAAAATCTTTTAAAGTCTTTTTCCCGTTTTGAATTGGATCATTTGTTTGTTGTTGTTGTCAAGTTGTAGGAGTCTTTATATATTAGGGATATTAATCAGTTATCAGCTATGTGATTTGCAATACTTTCATTCTGTAGGTTGTCTTTTAGCTATCTTGATTGTGTCCCTTGGGAAATAAAAGTTCTTAATTTTAATAAAGTTGAAATTAACTATTTTTCTTCTGTTGCCTGTGCTGTTGGTGTCATGTCCCATTTGTTCTTTTTTAAACTTTTTATTCTGAAATAATTTTAAACATACAGAAAAGCTAAAAGAATAATACAGAGAACTCCCATTTATACCCTTTATTAGACTGACTAATTTTTAGTATTTTGCCACATTTGGCCACTACTCTCTATGATCTGTAACCATCTAGGTCCAGGTAGAGATGGCGGAGACATATAGATCAATACATATATGGATAGATATATAGACACACATGTCATATATATGGATACCCTGAGAGTAGGTTGATATATAATGCCCCTTATGAGACTTATATGGTTTGAATCTCTTGCTGTCAAAGGAAACAGTACCCAGGGTTTCTTATCAGCTGTTCACAAATGAAGTGCCAGAGATAGAAAAAGAGTGAGGCCCCAAAGCCGCCAGCAGTCAAACATCAAAAAGTTGATTCAGGCTCCTGATTATAATTTAGTCCTGCTGTTTTCTCATGTCTGAGACATTCCTTACACTTTCTTATTGGCACAAGATGTTCCAATCTCATCTCGTATCTTCCCAGCTCTAACCATAGAACTGGCGATTTCTCTAAGGAACTCTGACCCTTTTGTTAGGAAAGGGTTTTTAGAAACGAAGATCTGCGTGCCAGGTGTGCTCATTGTACTGGTGTATTGTTGCTCTAGGTCTCTACCTACATCTATCTATCTATCTATCTATCTATCTATCTATCTATCTATCTATCTATCTATCATCTATCGTCTATCTGTCTATCATCTATCTATCCATCTATCTATATCTATTTATCCTCTGTCATCTATCTATCCCCCTCTTCCTCCTCCTTTGCCCTTTCCTTCTATCATCTAGTATGTATGTATCTATCTATCTATCGTCTCTCTGTCCATCTATCTGTATCTATTTATCATCTATTATCTATCTATCCTGCTTCTCCTCCTCCTCCTCCTTTTCCTTCTACCTATCATTTACTATGTGTATATCTATCTATCTATCTATCTATCTATCTATCTATCTATCTATCTATCTATCTATCTAATCTATCTATCTATCCATCCATGCATCTATCTATCTATTATCTACCTACCTATCTATCCATTCTGTCTGCAAAATCACAGATTTGAACTGGTACCAATTCCAGCTCTACCCATAGGATTTTTTCTTGCCTCTCTCCATTCATTATGTGAACATC
This sequence comes from Loris lydekkerianus, assembly GCA_963574355.1. NCBI lineage: Eukaryota > Metazoa > Chordata > Mammalia > Primates > Lorisidae > Loris > Loris lydekkerianus. The sequence continues at coordinate 24,600 of CAUYPK010136293.1, read as the reverse complement.
CCCTTCCTCTACAGTAAGAACTTCAGCTTCCAACAACACAGGCACGTGTACTCATTTTCTCAGTCCTATAAGACATAAAAAATTGTTTTGGAATTCTTAAACAGACATACTGCTATAAAAACAAATCTGTGAAAAAGCACTTGAGATTTGTTCACCATTTTTATTTTCTCCTCAACTGAGGATGTGGAGTCAAAGTCTTGTGTTCAAAAGTTAATAACATTTATTCTTTTATTTTTCCTGTTTAGTGTAGTCATGCCATCCAATCTGAATACAGTTGGGTCTGTTTGCTTCTGTTTGCATTTGGTTCGAGGGTTTTTTTTCTTTTTCTACAACTATCTTTACTGATTTTATCTTTAAAATGTGAAGGACATTAACACATTCCAAAAGTCAAAACCATATGTAAAAGGAAATTCAGAGAGGTGCCTTTCTCCTCTATCTTTTTCACACTGTTTGCCCATGCATCTTATAAGTAACCAATTTTATTATTTGCTGGCTCATACTTCCTATGTCTTTTTTTTGCAAAAATAAGCAAATATATGTGTGTTCTTTTATTTCTGCTTCTTTCTTACATGAAAGGCATATATACTCTTTTTTTTTCCCTTTGGATTCAAGTTTGTATATACTCTTGTGCATTGCATTTTTCTACTTAACAAGGCATCCTGGAAATAATTTTGTTAGTTTGGAGAGATCTTCTTATTCCATTTCACAGTTGCATGTAGGAGGTACACCATAGTTCATTCAATCAGCCTCCTAAAACCGAAATAAATATGGACATATTTGGATATTTGGTCCTCCTATTTTTAGACATTTAGAAATATTAGATATTGCTTTAGACATTGCTAATATTTTGCAATTCTAAGTAAATCTGTAATAAAGAATCATATGTGTATTTATTTTCACGTTGTTGGAAGATTATTTTCAAGATAAATTTATAGAGGTGGGATTACCACCCAGTCATTTGTTAGGTATTGCCAAATTCTTCTCTATTGAAATTCTACCATTTGCAATCCGACCAGCAATGTGAGTGCATTTATTTCTTCACAGCTTTGCCCACAGAATATAATTGAGCTTTTGAATTTTTGCCAATCTGAAGGGTGAGAAATATTATCTATGTCAATTTAATTGCATTTCTCTTATTATAAATGAAGTTTAATTTCATATGTGTAAAGTCAACCTTGACATCTTTTTTGGTGAATTTTCTGCTCATGACTTTTGTCCATTGCTCTGTTAGATTGCTGATATTTTCCTCCCTTCCATTTATAAAAGCTCTTAGCACATTTGGGTGATAGTTCCATTTCTGTGACATGTATTGCAAGTCTTTGCTACCAATTTGTCATTTCTTTCTGGGATAGGAGTTTTCTTTCCTTTACTTTTATGTAGTCAAACGTATCAATCCTTTCTTTTTATTACCTGGATTTTGAGTCATATTTAGAAAGACTGTTTTTTTCACCCAAGTAATATAGGGATTCGTGAAGTTTTGTTTTCGTAGTTACATAATTTAATTTTTAATTATCCCCGATACATGTAGAGTCTATTTTTGTGTATAGTTGGAGTAGTAAGTATTATTTCATCTTTTTTTTTCAAATAACTACACAAATGTTTTGACACTATTATTTAAAAGTCTATGTTCGACCCATTTGTTTGAGATACCACTTAATCACATATTAACACACCTAAATATGGTCTTTAGTATTTCGGTACTTTCTGTTCTATTTCATTGGTCTTTCTAACTGTTCATGTGGCATTACCACATCATTAGTTGATAGAGGGGTTTTAACATTTTAAGTATTTGATGGGGCTCATAGCCTAACCTATAGCTCTTCCTTTCCATTTTTTTTACTAGCTATTTTTACATGTTTATTTTTCCAAATGAACTTCAGAATCAACTTGTCTAGTTTGAGAAAAAGAAGCTTTGTAGCATTTTTTTCTTTTTTTTTTTTTTTCTGGGATTGAAGTGAGTTTATAAATTAACTCAGGGAGTACTGAAATCCAGATGATGGCGAGCTAGCCTTATGAAGAACAAAGCATGTTTTTCCATTTAACTTTCACGTTTTTAAAGAATATTTTATGAATTGCTTTATACAAGTTTTGAACATTTCTTTTTTTATTTCAAATTAATACGAGGATACGACTGTTTAAGTTACATTGTTTTCGATTCTAAGGTAAAGTTCATGTTGTAGTTGAGCCCTTCACCTGGGGGCGCACCGAAGACCCTCACATTGTGCACGTTAGGTGAGAGCCCTCCAGTTGCCATCCTTCCTTCTGCCAATCATCCTCCCTCCTCTTCTCTCCCCTCATTCTCTTCTCCCCTCTCCCCTGATAGGCTGTATTTGTGTTTTATCTTTCATGTGGGGGGGTGATTGTTTATACATTGATTTCATATTAGTATTGAGTACACTGGATACTTTTTTTCCCATTCTTGAGATACTCCATTAAGAAGAATGTGTTTCAACTCCAACCAAGTAAACACAAAAGATGTAAAGTCTTCTTTATGGCTGAATACTACTCCATGGTATACATATGCCATAGCTTATTAATCCATTCACAGGTTGATGGGCATTTGGGTTGCTTCCATGACTTGACAATTGTGAACTGAGTAATAACAATTACGGGGCAAATCTCCTTGTTGTAAATTTATTTTTGTTCTTCGGGTAGATACCTAGTAATAGGATTATGGAATCAAAAGGAAGGCCAACTTTTAGTTCTTTAAGAATTCTCCATACTTCTTTTCATAAAGGTTGTGTTAGTTTGCAATTATACCAGCAGTGTAAAAGTCTTCCCTTCTCTCCACATCCATGCCAGCATCCGCAAATTTGGGACTTTGTGATGTGGGCTACTCTCACTGAGGTTAGATATCTCAGAGTGGTTTCGATTTGCATTTCTCTGATGATTAGAGATGATAAGCACTTTTTTCGTGTGTTTGTTGGCTTCTGTCATCTTCTGAGAAGTTCTGTTCACATCTCTTGCTGACTTACAAATGGGACGGCTTGCTCTTTTCTTATTGATTAATGTTGAGTTCTCTGTAGATTTTAGTTATCGGCCCTTTGTCAGATTCATAACATGCAAAATTCTTCTCCCATTTTGAAGGCTGTCTGTTTGCTTTAGTTGTGATACTCTCAGCTGTGCAGAAGCTTTTCAGCTTGATCATGTTTCATTTGTTTATTTTTGGTGTTGCTGCAATTGCCAAAGGGGGTTTTCTTCATAAAATCTTTTCTCATGTTCAAGGAGTTTTGAACATTTCTTGTTAAAATTATTCCTAAGTATTTTCTTTTTGTTGCTAGTATAAATAAAGTTTTTTTCTTGAACTATGTCTTTTAACTAATTATTATTTATCAATGAATTATTAATTGATTACTCATTGTCTGTGAAATCTAATGTTATTTTTCCTTTTGGAGATGAATCTTGCTATGTTGTCCAGGCTGGCCTTGAACCCCTGGGCTTAAGCAATCTTTCTGCCTCAGTCTTCTGAATAGCTGAGACCACAAGTGCACACCATTGCACCCAACCTGGCCTATTGAATTTTATATGTTTATGTTATACTTGTTATCTTGTTGAATTCTTTTATTGCTTAAGTTTTGTTAAGTTTACAAGTTATGCTGTTATTCATTTGTATGCAGACATAGTTTTACTTCTTTTTCAATTCATACGTCCCTAATGACTTTATCTAATTGTATTGACTAATATATCCAGTAAAATGCTAAACAGTAGCAAATATAGTAGGTTTTCATGTCTTTTCCCGTAACTTTTTCTGGCAATGTAGCATATCATTATTATCCTCATTAAGAAAGATGTATACATAGGTACATAGGGGTGTGTGTGGGGGGAGGTCAGGTGTGTCTTTATGTCAAAGAAATCGAGTTAAACATTCATGCTGAAGAAATGCGGACCTATTCTATTTTTCTAGAGAGATTTTATTAGAAATGAGTATCAATTTGTCAAATTTTTTGTCAGCATTGATACATAATAAGTCTAGAAGACTTATTGATACATAATAAGTCTAGAAGACTTATTATTACAATGAATTTTATTATTGATAATAGATTTCCTCATTTGAGCCATCCTTGCTTCCCTTTAATAAACCTCATGTAATTATGATACATTTTCTTAATTAGATATTATCATTAGTTAGCTGATATATAATTTAGGGCTTTTCATTAACATTCATAAATGATATTAGTCTGTAATCTTTTATGTGTTACTTAAAAAATCAGGTTAGGTGTCAATGTTAAACTTTCCTCATAAATAATTTCTTTATTTTTATTTTTCTCTCTTGAATAATTTTTAGTTAATTTTCTATGCTCTAAAATAATTTATGTAGCTTTGGTATTACCTTTTTGTTAAAAGATCTATTAGCATTCTTCTATGAAAGCATCTGGACCTGGTGTTTTGGGTGAGATAGTTGCTTCATAATTTTTGTGTTGTCTCCAGAAATGTGTCTTTCAAAGGTTTTTATCTCTATTGAGGACAATTTTATCAAAGCTTATTTTTATAAGAACTTAGACATTTCAATCTAAATAAGAACTTACACATTCAATCTAAATTTTAAATTTATTTGTGTAGACATGCATAAAACAGTCCACTGATTTTAAAAGTTTCATCTGTATCAAGAGTTGATACCTTCAAATCATGTCACTTTCTATATTTATGCTTTTTCCTGTATTTCTTTATTAAAGTACGTGGTAGTCTGCCTGTCATACTGATTTTTCTTTTAAAGAAGTAGGACTTTAGAGCCACGCCTGTGGCTCAGTGGGTAGGGCGCCAGACCCACATATGAAGGGTGGCAGTTCGAACCCAGCTGTGGCCAAACTGCAATAACAAAAAAAATAACCAGGTGTTGTGGCAGGCACCTGTAGTCCCAGCTGCTCAGGAGGCTGAGGCAAGAGAATCGCTAAACCAAGGAGTTGGAGGTTGCTGTGAGCTGTGATGCCACTGCACTCTACTGAGATGACAAAGTGAGACTCTGTCTCAAAAAAAAACAAAAAACAAAACTAGGACTTTTAATATGTTAATTTCATGTATTAGTGTTCTATTTTAGCCTTCGTTTTTTGGTCTCAATTTCCTTACCTTGTGTTTTCTCTTGGTGTATTTTTTTTCTTCTTTTTAGACTTTGAGTTATAACATTTATTTTTTAAAAATTTAATTTATAATAATTTCACATATTAAAAATTACAATTTTTCCTCTCATCTTGTCTTTAAATGTATCCTATATATTCTAATACGTAGGTTTTTATTGTCATTATTTTTCAGAAACACTGTTTAAACTTTCCCTTTCTCTCACAAGTTGTTTAATAGAATAATTTATAAGTTTTCACATGGAGTGGCATTTTTAGTTTAAAATATTTTTAATCAGAGGGTATTATTTGTAATAGTTCTACTTTATGAAATTCATTTTTATAATATATGATCAAGTTTTGTGAGTGCTGCCTATGCATTTGAGAAGAAGGTATATTCTCTATAATGAGGGCATAAAGCCTGATATAGATTCATAATATCTAACCTTATTGATTATGCTTTTAAGGTCCTGGATAGCCTTACTCATTTTTTGTCTACTTGACCTAAGACAGGTCATTATGAGAGCAGTGTATTAACATCCTCTATAATTAATGTGTCCCTTTATATTTCTCCTTGAGGTATGAGTAATCATCCTATACCTAGGTGTGCACAGAGTCATTTGGGACATAGGTATTTATAACTGTTACATGTTCATTGACAATTACAGCTTTTAGCACTATAAAGTGTTCTCTGCTTTAAAAATAATTATTTTGGTCCAAATTCAATGTTGTATGATATTAAGAGTATAATCTCAATTTTATTATCATTTCCATTGTCTAGTAATAATTTTCCACTGCCTTATTTTTGACCTTTTTGAATTACTTTGTTTTATATGTGAGTCTTATATTCAACATAGAGGTTCTGTTTGCTTATAAACCATTTGAAAATGCTTCCTTTTAGTAGGCAAGTTAACCCTATTTACATTTATTGTTATTATTGACATTATAAACCATTTGAAAATGCTTCCTGTTAGTAGGCAAGTTAACTTTATTTACATTTATTGTTATTATTGACATTTCTGTTTTAATTCTGTCATATTATTTGATGTTATAATTTCTAAGCATATTATGTGGCATTTACTGTGCTTATTTCTCCAGATAGTGTGACTTCTTCATTATATCTTAAATTTATTTTTTTGTTTATAAATTATTTTTTTACAAAATATTTTGATCTCATTTGAGGTTATCTTTATGTCTATTACTTTTTAAAAACGTGTTTCATCTCCATTCTTACATACTCTTTTATTATCTGACCAGCTAGTATTAAATGAATTTATCTGTTGACATCTACCTATCAAGGATAAATGATGTTATTTGACTTTGCCCTTTCTCTTTCCTTTCTCATCTCATTTTTTTTTGGTAACATTCTTTCTACTTTGCTGGAACATACCACTTTTCCTTCCATTCCTCCACCATGGTTTTACTGTAATCAAATATATGATATGCTCCATCAGTCCTTCTCCAAAACTTTCCACTTGTCTGTTGGTTAAAAGATGTTCACTCTCTTAGTATATCCATGGGGATGAATATTGATTCTTGGGTCCAAGAGTGAAAATTTCTCAGCTGTTATGAAGGTCTGTAGCTTTTCAAAGTATCACAGCATATAAACAGATTCGTATATGTGAGGTATTAAAATTTCATGGTAGTGGGATAAAGGTATGAACATGTCTAAAAAGGTTCCTAAGAGGGGAAACATTGTGGGAAAAGCTTGATAAATTTTAGTAAACTCTCCAAGAATGGCTCATATGTGAACCATTTCTGAAGTTACTGCCTATTCAAAATTGTTTTTCTATAATCTTGATACTTGAAGCAATGCTTGCCTGGGTGTAAAATTCTTGACTTGTACTTCCTTTACTTGAATTCTTAAAAATTCTGTCTCACAGTGGTCATGTGTTGTATATTGCTTTCAAGAACTCTGATGTAAGCTATTTTTTTGCCCTCATAGATAATTTGATCATTTTGTTTGAAGATCCTTGAGGACATTTTTTCTTTGTCATTACAATATATAGTTTTATTAGGATAGGTCTAGGAGTTGACTGGAAAAGTTCCAGGTCAATTTTTCCAGATACATAGTGAACCTTTCAACACATATATTCAAGTATTCTTTTATTCGGGGGAAGTTTTACTTGGTTACAGTAAGCATTCACTTAAGCTTCAAAGTTTTGTTTTTTACTTTCTCAGAGATTCCTTTAATATGTATATTAGAACTTCTTTGTCTTGTTTTCTCTCTGGCTACTTTCTTTTCTCATTTTCATTCTCTCAGTATTCTCCCTAACTTTCTTTAGTACCTCTGTCACAGTCTGTTCAGCTGCTATAACAAAATTCCATAGAATGGGTAATATATAAAAAATAGAAATGTATTTCTCATAGTTCTGGAGTCTGTGAAGTCCAAGATCAAGGCACTGACAGGATTAATGTCTGGTGAGGGCCCCATTATTCACTGATAGCATCTTTATGTGTTCTCCCATAGCAGTAGAGGTGGAAGGGGCAAATAGGCTCACTCAGCCCCTTTACAAGGGCACTAATCCTATTCCTGAAGGTAGAACTCTCCTGACTTAATCACCTACCAAAGGTGCCACTCTTAATATCATATTCTCTCTCTTTCTCTCTCTTTTTTTTGTTTTTTTTTTTTTTGAGATAGAGTCTCAAGCTTTCACCCTGGGTAGAATGTTGTGGCATCACAGCTCACAGTAACTTCAAACTCTTGGGCTCAAGCAATTCTCTTGCCTCAGTCTCCCAAGTAGCTGGGACTATAGGTGGCTGTCACAATGACTGGCTATTTTTTTTTTTAAATGTAGTTGTCATTGTTGTTCTGTGGGCCCAGGCTGGATTCAAAGCCCCCAGCTCTGGTGTATGTGACTGGTGCCCTCGCTGCTTGAGCTACAGTTGCTGAGCCCTTAATATCATATTCTTAAGGGTTAGTTTCAGCATATGAATTTTAAATAAATATAAACATTTATAACATAGTAGTCTCTAATTAAATTTTCATTTTAATCTATTTTCACATTTGCAACTTGCAATGTACATTTCTGAGATGTTTTATCTTTTTCTTTGGTTTCTTTTCTGAGTTCAGGCAATTCTTTTTTTTTTTTTAGGTTATATAGGTGATCATTTTAATTGTGTAAGAAATATCAGAATACTGTTACAGTGATAGAAAAATATATTCTTTTTTTAAGGTTTTTTTTATTAAGTGATATATACATAGATCACGAATACATTTATGCCTTTGTGGGATTCAATGTGTTGATTATTTGTACAAATTGGAGTGCTTACATCCTACTAATTAACGTAGCTTTCACCTCGTTTACTTAATCACAGTGTTAAGATATTTGTGTTCAATACTTGATAGATTTGACTTGTATCCTTGTAATATGCTCCATAGGTATGGTCCCACCATTCACCCTCCATCAAACCTTGCCTGGTTCCCTGATCTGAGTGGAAATGATTTCAATCTTACTTCATTCAGCACGATATTGGCTGTGGGTTTGCTATAGATGGCCTTTATCAGTTTAAGAAATGTTCCTTCTATACCTATTTTCTTAAGCATTCTGATCAAGAAAGGATGCTGGATATTATCAAAAGCTTTTTCCGCATCAATTGAGAAAATTATATGGTCTTTATTTTTAATTTTATGTGATGTATTATATTAATAGATTTGCATATATTGAACCATCCTTGGGACCCTGGGATGAAACCCACCTGGTCATGATGTATAATTTGTTTGATGTGTTGCTGGATTCTGTTTGCTAGGATCTTATTGAATATTTTGGCATCAATATTCATTAGAGATATTAGTCTATAATTTTCTTTTCTTGTTGGATCTTTTCCTGGTTTGGGGATCAGGGTGATATTTGCTTCATAGAATGTGTTGGGGAGTATTTCTTCCTTTTCTATGTTTTGGGAATGGTTAAGTAATATAGGTACTAGTTCCTCTTTAAAGTTTTGGTAGAATTCTGATGTGAAGACATCTGGTCCCGGGCTTTTCTTTTTTGGAAGATTTCTTATAATTGATGCAATTTCAGAACTTGACATAGGCTTGTTCAGCATTTCCACTTCTTTCTGGCTAAGTTTAGGAAGGTGGCGTGCTTCCAAGTATTGGTCTATTTCCTACAAATTTTCATACTTCTGAGAATTGAGGATTTTTTAAATTTCTGAGAAGTCTGTTGTTATTTGATCTTTATCATTTCTGATTGATGAAATTAGGGATTTTACTCTTTTATTTCTGGTTAGGTTGGCCAAAAGTTTATCTATTTTTATTGACTTTTTCAAAAAACCAACTTTTTGATTTATTGATCTGTTGTATAATCCTTTTGTTTTCAATTTCATTTATTTGTGCTCTAATTTATCCCTTTTTGTGTGCTGGGTTTCGGGTTGGAATTTTTTTCCTTTTCCATTTGCTCTTCCATTCTTTTCATTCTTTCATTCTTCTTCCTCTCTTTCCATTCTTTTGTGGAAGGATTGCAACGCTATAAATTTCCTTCTTAGGACTGACCGCCTTTGTGGTATCCCAGAGGTTCTGGTAATTTGTGTCTTCATTATCACTTTGTTCCAAAAATTTGGTAATTTCCTTCTTAATCTCATCTATGACCCAGCTATCATTCAGCATGAGGTTATTTAGTTTCCATGATTTTGTATGAGTGTGCAGCTCCCTGTTGTTACTGAGTTCAACTTTTATTCCATGATGGTCAGAGAAAATATAAGAAATAATTTCTTTTCTTTTAAATTTGCTGAGCTTGGACTTGTGACCTAAGATGTGATCAATTTTGGAGGATGTTCCATGGGCTGATGAGAAGAATATGTATTCACTTTTGTTAGGATGAAATGTTCTGTAGATGTCTGTTAAATTTAACTGTTGAATCGTTAAGTTCAAGTCTATAATTTCTTTGCTTAGTTTCTTATTGAGAATCTATCCAACACTGCCAAAGGAGTGTTAAAATCTCCAACTATTATGGTGCTGGAGGAAATCATGTTGGTCATGTCTGTTAGAGTCTCTCTTATAAATTGAGGCACATTCTGGTTGGGTGCATAAGTGTTAATAATTGAAATCTCATCATGTTGAGTGTTGCCCTTAACAAATATAAAGTGACCACCCTTATTTTTCCTTACATTTGTTGGTTTATAGTCTATTGTATCTGCAAATAAAATTGCAACACCTGCTTTTTTCTGATTGCTGTTTGCCTGAATTATAGATGACCATCCCTTCACCCTGAGTCTATATTTATCTATTAAGGTAGCCTGAGCTTCTTGAATGTAGCAGTTATCTGGCCTGAATTTTTGTATTCAGTCAGCCAACCTGTGCTTCTTTAGAGGACAATTTAAGTTATTCACATTAATTGAAAGTATGATAAGCCTGTTAGTATTTTGGGTATTGAGTATTTCAAAAGTCCAGTGGACATTTTTAATCTTTTCATCACTGTGGAAGTTGGAGTTTGATCAGAAGTTTCTGAATGAGTATACTTTGGTGGTAGAGGATTGTGCTGGTAATTATGGAGGACAGGTCTGAGAATATCCTGGAGAGCTGGTTTAGTTATGGCAAATTTCTTCAACATGAGAATGTCAGTAAAGTATTTAATTTCTCCATCATAAATGAAACTCAGTTTAGCTGGATACAGGATCCTCAGTTGAAAGTTACTTTGTTTTAGAAGATTGAAGATTAATGACCAACCTTTTCTAGCTTGAAAGGTTTCAGCAGAGAGATCTGCCATCATTCTAATATTCTTCCCCTTGTAGGTTATGGTTTTCTTACATCTGGCTGCTTGCAGAATTTTCTTCTTCATATTAACTTTGGTGAAGTTAATTATAATTTGTCTGGGAGATGCTTTATTTGGGTTGATTTGGGTCTGAAACTGTCTGCTATCTGAATTTCAGAATCTCTTGCCATGCTTGAGAAGTTCTCATTGATTATTTCTTGTAGTAGAGCATCAGTGCCTTGTGAAGCAACCTGGTCACCATCAGGAATTCCTATAAGGTGAATATTAGTTTTCTTCAAATTATCCCAGAGCTCTCTGAGAGAATGATCCATTTTTGCTCTCCACTTCTCTTCCTCTTTGAGTGTTCAGGAGTGTTCAAAAGCTTTGTCTGCAATGTCACAGATACTTTCTTCTGCCTGCCCTATTCTGTTACAGAGGGATTCTACTGTATTTTTCAGATCTTTGAGGGCTGCAAGTTCATGCCTCAATGTGCCAAAATCTTTGGTGATTTTGTCTTTGAATTCATTAAATTCTAGAGACAACTTTTGAATTACTCCTTGAAATTCTAATGTCATGTTTACCTCCATTCTGTTGATCTCATTTGCCATCCAAATTCTGAACTCAATTTCTGACATTGTAGCCATTTGTTTATGAAATGGGATCATCTGGTGTGTCTATTTTATCATTTCTTGGGGGAGTTGATCTACTCTGATTATTCATGTTACCAGAGTACTTCCACTGATTCCGCCCCATGATTATTTTTCATCATTTGACTAGATGGGCAGGTGAGGTGAAATTGGATTGGGGGTTCCTGTAGTTGTGGTTAACCAGGCCTTTGACAAGGATCTGGGACTGGTGACTGTAGCCTTTTCCCCTACAGCTTTGCAAAGGACCTGTACAGTATTACAGACTGAGGCTCTGAGGACCTACTTGGTGTGATGGGGGTAGGTGGCTCTGTCTTGTATTAAGTTTGTTGTTTTCCGATCCTAGTGGATCAGTGACACTGGGTTGAAATCTCAGCTGTAGAGAAATACTAGCAACTAAGATATCCTGCTCCCCACAAACAACAACTTGGAGAGGAATATGAATCCTTCTCGTTGCCACACAACCAGGGTACCACCTGAGAGGGTCCTTGGGTGATTGGCCCAGGTTAGGAGCTCCAACCAATTGACCCAGTCAGTACCAACTCTCAAGTGGTAGAATTCTAAAGGACTCCAGAAACTAGATAGCAGAGAACTATTGGCTGTTCCAATGTGGCTCACTCCAGTGCTCTGTGGAGTCAGAAAGGCCTGCCCAGTAGCAGAATTGGACCAGGGGGCTGGTATCTCTTTCCCCACCTTCCATCTCTGTTATGTCTAGTCACTGGGAACACCAGGGGGCTGAGATCCTGCTCCCTCTAAGAAGCAGATGTGCCAGGGCTTTGTGTCTGCCAGAGTCAAAGGAAAGTCAATGCCCCCTTGGTCGGGCCACCACTCTCTATCACCTGCTGGCTGGGGGAGGTAATGGCCTGCGTACCTCAGGTACTCAATGTCAACTAGAGAGTGTTTCATCTGAGCTCAGTCTGAACTTGAGGAAAACAAACAAGTCAGCAAATGATTTTCTCCCTCAGCCACTGCGCCATTACCCCAGCTGCTCTGCAGCACTGGTATCCCTATAGGGTGAGGTCTGGCTTCCTCTACCAGTCCTCAGAGTTGGGAGGTTTCTCTTCAAGATTAGACAGTGCAGGAATTGCTCTACTGTTGCTGGATCTTTGTGGGAGGTGTCCCTGCGCAGCTCCCAGTTGGCTCCCACAGCCAGGCAAGTGACTGTAGCAGCTGCTCTGAGAGTGCTGGGTGCACAGCTCCAGCAGCAGTGTGGGGTGCATGGTGCACAGTTCTGGCAGGGCAGGGCACATGATGAGCAGCTCTGGCTGGGTGGAGCAAGTGGGCCGTGTGGCTCTGGCAGGATGGGTTGCAACCAGCAGTTCAGGGCTCGCAGTTCTGGCAAGGTAGCTCTGGCCAGTGGGGCAGGTGTGCTTGGTTCTGGCAGGGTGGGGTGCATGGCTCACAAGCTTCCTCCTGCAACTGGTTTGCACTTTCACAGTGCCAAGACCGATAGCCTCCCCGCTTTGTCTGCACTACTTCTGGGCTTACTGTTACAGGTAGCTCTTCTACCACAGCCCTTGCAGTGCCCAGACCAGGCAATGAACAGCAGACATTCTTGTCTCTGTAGGGGTTAGGCTTCTGGATCATCAGATGAGGGAGGGAGGGTGGACTAGAAGACCAAAAAGGCAGGGAAAACATTACTTCAACTTTCGTGCCTGGCAAGAAAGTGCTCAGTGTCACAGGTCACAGCAGGGTCCCTCTGGATAAGTATTCCCCACTTTCTGCAACTCTCTGTCGTGGGGTGAGACACGAGGTCCTCAGTTCACTGCTCACCTGTAGAACACCTACAGCGAGCCAAAAAGAAAAAAAAAAAGAAAAAAAGAAAAAAAAGAAAGAAAAAAACAACACTCTTGGAAGAGGTGGTGAATACTTTTCCTTTGGAATGAGTTTTGTACCTGAAATTTGCTTTCTTGGAGTCACAGCTTGTCTCAGCGGAGATGATGTGCAGTTATCACTCTTCTCTCTCAGCTCAGCTCCTAGTATTCAGCTTTATTGGGTACTTTCTGGTCATAATCCTTCCCTCTGGACAGGAGCTTCTGTTGAAAGCTGGCTCCAGTTAGCCATCTTGCCTCTTCTCCCCAGGCAATTCTTATTATATTTATTCCTAGTTTTTTCTTTGTCCAGTTTTAATTTTAAAATTTATTTTAAATTTATGATTCCTATGTATTAAAAAACAGCTCTCTAAATGGTTGGTTAAGGATATTTAATGTACTTTGGGTGTTTATTGTGGTTTTCTTTAAACTTAAAAGATTTTGGGGGGGAGAAGTTTCAATTGAAACACATTTTTTTCTTTGCTTATTTTCTTCTTATAGGATCTTTGCATAGCTCTGGATTGCTTTACTTTTTATTCATAGGTGTTTTACGGACAAATTTCCTAGTTTTAAGAGTGCTGTATTTCTCAGTATCATTAAGTGTGGTTTCTCTAATGGATGCTGCTGTTGCTAGTGGGAGTAAGAAGAAGGATTGGAGTATCTTATTTTTCTAATTACTATAGGATTAAAAATTTTGTATTTCTCTCTGTTTATTTCTCTATTTCTTTTCACTGCCACATCTCTGAGGGTAGCTGCTTTTTTTCTATTTTCCTGATTATTGACCAGAAACAATGTTTTTGTGGTCTGTTTGTCACCTCCAATATCTTTCATGTTCAAGTCCCTTCTCTATAGGTATAGTTGTGAAACATCAAGTCCTAGATCTGTGTGCAACATTTTGGCAATTAATTTTGAATTTTATCTTTCTATGTTTCATCTCTAAACTCTGTTCCCTGTCCTGTTTTTCATGGAGTTTCCTAAACCATTTCATTCTACTTTCTGCATAAATAGACACATAGTGACAATGGAACTCTAGCAATTTGAAAATTGATGTAATTTCTTATGGGTAGTTTGAAATACGTGGGTCATGTGTGGTTTGATTTATTCCCTCTCATTGATCTTGTAGTTTGTGTGGAGTTTTGATTCGATTGGCCAGAATTATCTTAATAGAAATTACTCCTATAATTTAATACATTTATTGTGTTTTATATTTTTTCTGTGGCTTCCCCACTTATTTCTCAAAGTTGTGAATACTTGCTAGATGTGCAACTAATAAACTGTTATAAAAAATTATAACAAATTTAAAAGTTTTTCTTTTTCCTTGTCTTATTGCTTTGGCTAGAAGTGATAGTAGCTTTAGTTTTAAAACAAATCATTTCTCATGACGGCCACTCTTAATTGGAAAACTAATTGTGACTTTCAATCTGGTGAATAGAAACATTCCCTTCCTCTAACTTTATCTTGGATCTTTATATTATTGACTAGGGAAAATGTTAATTGACATATTACAATGCTGCAACCTTTGAGTAGAACTCACTTTCTTATACTGAGTTCTAAGAGAACAGTGCAAGAATTCAAGACTAATACACAGATATTGGTGAACCATTTGGTAGGTGAAATACTTGTGTAGGGTTCAGTATGAACACAAAAGGAAAAGAAACAATATGATGCCACTGTCTAACAAAAGGAAATTAAGTTTCCCTTCCTTTGAATTACTGGAAAACATTCAGCAACATATGAGTCTTGGGTAACTCTTGGGTGAAGAATAGTTGAATAAAAGATCTGGGATGATTCCTGGATTCCAGAAATGCAAGTAATATAGATGTTGCCAATAGAAGCCAGCTGAAAAGCATTGTCCTGGGTCATTCTGGGAAGCTGTGAGGTTAAACATAGAATCATATTTTCCCCAGGTCTTGAACAGCTGCTCTAGAGAAGGAATATGGTGTCAAGATTTGTGAGATAAATTTGTTTTATTTAATTAGGCCATCTAGGAATACTTTGGGTCTATGTGCATTTTGCCCAAATAATGTTTGATGTGAATATCATATGATATTTTCTGTTAATTATATTTCCCAACATAACATTGTAGTAAGAGTGCTTGTATTTTATAAAATCTCAGGAGTAATAGTGAGAGAGAATATGACATCCAGCAATATTTCATGAAACTAATTACCTGAGAGAATTCAGAAAAATGTGTACAGATGGATGCACTGCAAAGGTACAATAATAAGCTCTTATGAAAGATGAAGTGTTCTAATTACAAAGCAATTACTACAATGCATGACAATGTTAAATTGCTGTCCTTATTTGTGTTGTGTTTAGATTTTATTGAAAAGCAAAATAGAGCAGATAGGAATTTGTCATCCATTTTTAGTTTCACTATTTAATTATTCTTAAGTCATTCATGATAGGTGGCTTTTGATTTCAAATACCATTTAGAAACAATTTTTATTTGTCTGAAATTAAACTATGATGAAAGCATATTCACCTCTGGTTTTTAAAATTACTATGTTGATGGTATCTGAATGAGGTAATAGAAGCTGCGTCAATTATGCCCCATGTATTTGTGCAACCCCTATTTTGCTTAATCTTTCCATGTGCAAGGATATACAATGTCATCTTTTATTGTGTGATTTTAAAAGTGTCTATTAATTTTTTTTCAAATTTTGCAGAAAAATACAAACATTTGCAGAAACCATGTATTCTTAGCTTCTGCTGCTTTGTTGTTATAATTTCTTTAGTTATATATGAAACAAAAGAAAAAGTCCATGAAAATCCAAAAAAAACAGAAAACAAATGCTATCTTCTGTAATTGAAAGATGATCTTGTTCTGTGAATTCAACCAAGGGAGGAATTGCTTTCTCTGTGTGTGTATGTATATATGGTGGGGGTGCTAAAAGGAGTACAAGCACTTTTAAGTGCTAGCAGGTTAAATAACTAACATGATTGAATTATTTGGTGAAATAGCAAGTTTTCTGTGAGAATAATGAACTTGACAGTAAAATTAACAGAAGGAAGACCTTTTTAATTTATTTTAAAATATAACAGTTGCAATGCTCACTGTTAATTCTCTACACAACAGCAATTGCTACCCTATTTTTTTAGGTGGGTAGAGATCACATTAGCAGCCAAATACACAGACCCTTGCTTTCCTGCCCTCCTTGATGAGGATACTGCTTGACTCAGTTGTGGCCATTGATACATAAGGAGTTTGTTGGGGGAGTTTGTGGGAATATCTTCCTCCCTGATAAAGAAAGAGAGACAACTGGGGAGAATTTCCTTGCTACTCTGGCCCCATTCTTACTACCACTCTTTCCTGTCTTCCTGGAGGTTGAATGAGAACATGGTGCTTAGCATGTTCTCATTCAATTATGACCTTGGCACTCAGAGTATGGGAGAGAGGAACGCCTCCGGGAAGTCTAGATCCTAGATGTCGTTGAGTCACTGAATTAACCTCCAGGACCACTTACCTCCAGGCTTCAATTTTTCAAGTTACTTTTAGTCACACATTCTATTACACACATTCCAACACATTTGAATTAAAGAGTATCCCATTTTTCACATTAAAAAACATTGCGCTGGCAAAGAAGCTGACATGGTTATAGCCAGGCCACAGGTAATTTTGTTACCTGACTGATAACTGTAGAGTCGCAGCTCTCTTTTTTCTAAGCCAAAGAATCATTGTAATTCCTAACACTCCTTCTCCTCTGCATCTTTCTTCCCTAGTGAAAAACTTTTTTCTATTTTGCATTTTAACCTTCCCCAGATTTCTCTATTTCTCTACTCCTTTGTCACTCTTTGGCCACTCAACATGACTTCTGTAGGACTTTTTTATGATTTCATTTCCCAGATAGGTGAGATCATGTGTATTTTCACTAATTTGATATTGTTATCTCATTTATAGAGTAACCATACACATCATACTAAATCAAACAACTGGTGTAACCACATACACCAGACTAAGTTAAACAAAAGGAACAGATACCCGTATTTAGAACTGTCTCATAAAATATGAGCTATACAATTTTATGATTTATGCATAGTAACTTGCAAGGAGCTGCTTAATAACTGGCCTCATGATCTCCCTGTATTTGCTGAACAGCCTCTCCTTTTTCCAGTCAAAAACATTTATTAAAATATTTTAAAGCAACATATGCTTATAAAGCAAGTTTGGAAATTGCAGCCAAGAGAAATAAATGAAATTACTTAATCCCTATTATTCCAAAACAGTGTGGTTTTGCCACATTTTGGTGTTTTACCTCTAATATTTCTTCTCTGCACAGGTTTCAAGAGAAATTTTTGTGTGTTCATTTGCAGACAGTACTGAGATGAGGAGAAACCAAAGCAGTGTTATGTTAGAAAAGCTTCCCTAAAACCCTTTCTGAGTCCCTGTTAATCATGGAATAATAATTACTGTTTTGATCATTTGTTATATTCATCATGATATTCTTTAGTTTTCAAAATAATGTAATTAGGAAGCAATATTATTATTCATATTTTAAAGATGAGGTACCTAGGTCAGGGAAATTAAAGATTTTGCCGGAGGTAAAACAGGTGGCAAGTCCTAAAGCTGGAAATGAATTCCATGTCCGACTTGACTTCAAAGCAGGTGTTCTTTTTTCTCTTATGTTTTTACCCAATTACCAAACATCAGAACCAGCAGGGAGTTGGTGTTTGGTTCCAATCCTTTTGTTTTATAAATGAGGAGACTATCGAGAATACTTTAGAAATGAGTTTTAGAATTTGCTCTTCCAAGGTTCTTGTGAAGTCTGCTGGTGGTCCTGGTAATTCCTAGTACTGGTCACCACAAAAATCACTGCAAATAGTGAAAACCAAGGATCACTGAGATTCTAAATTCTGAGAGTTTTTGAGGCACTCTTGGTGAAGGATAATGTCTTTAATTTACTGTACCCTGCTTCATGTGCCATCCTAAAAGCAAGGCCACATTTCCTACCCTATCCACCTTTCAGACAGGATGAACTTTTAGGATAGAGCAAAGAGGGGAGATTGCACATAGAGCCTAAAGCGGCAGGACGATGAACAAAGCCAGTTTACTTGGGATGTGCTTGCTTTCTTAAGTCCTCATCACAGTCAAGACTGGACACAGCTGTCCTTTCTCAAGATTTTGCTCCCAGACTGAATGTTTGGATTTCAGCTCATTGTTTAATAGTTCTAGAATTCAAATGGTCACTTTGAGGCAGGAAGGTTAGCACTCCATTAAGATGAATGGGGAAAGTTCACACCTCTCACTTTTACTTTATTTCTTTGCTTTTCTTTCTGTTTGCCTACAAACTCAGCAAAGCTAAAGCACATTCACTACACAGTCTGTTTTTATGCCCACTGGGCTGAGAGTTGATTTACTAAAGAACTCGGATTTTCCAGGGAAAGGAAAAATCCACAGAGAGTTTTAAAATTTGCAAAATACGACAGGATTATCAGAGGAATAAGAAATCTTACGCTAGATCCTTTGCTTTTTAAATCAATCCCCAAAGAGGTTTTAAAGCCCATGTGTTTCTTGGATGGTTTTTCTGGACCTCTTTATAAATGTTCTTCACATAGTATCTGCTAAGAGGGAAAGCTAAAACCAGCTGCATTTTTGTGAACCACTAAGCCTGTCCTTTTTGTTCTGTGAGCTCTCATAAATGTTGATTGAAAAGCTGTAGAAGGGGTGACACCTGTGGCTCAAAGGAGTAGGGCGTCGGTCCCATATACCGGAGGGGGCAGGTTCAAATCCAGCCAGGCCAAAAACTGAAAAGAAAACAAGAAGTGAGAAATCTCTGTATCAGTATGGGCTGATACCCACAATATATACTTTGGTGGCACCTGTGGCTCAAGGAGTGGGGCGCTGGCCCCATATGCTGAGGGTGGTGGGTTCAAACCCAGCCCTGGCCAAAAAACTGCAAAAAAAAAAAAAAAAAAAAGAAAGAAAGAAAGAAAGAAAGAAAGAAAGAAAGAAAGAAAGAAAGAAAAGCTGTAGAAGGTAGTAAACATTTGCTGAGTGCCTCCTACGTGAAGGCACCACGCTGGACACATGGGAGCTGGTGAAGAATGATACCTGGTTCAGTTCCTTACCTTTGCTGAAGGAAAAACACAGTTTCTTCTAAAGTAAGCCAGACTGTGAGAAGATTCATGCAACAGAACTATGGAGAAAGGAATGGAGAAAGGAATGAGTTCATCCTGGCAGGGATGTTTAGCAAATCTTCCTGGAGGAGAGTTCAAAACCAATCTGGGGAAAGATGAACTAAGCTGGCAAGTGCTTTTCACAGGGGACAAAGTCAACCAGAATACCCAGGAGGTGCTCTCAGTTACCTGTAGCAGGTATGGCAGAGGCCAAATGACTAGCCCCAAACCCATCCTCTTCTGGAACACACAGAAAGACTGTATTCCTCAGGCTCCCTTGTGGTTAACTGGGGTTCTGTGGCTGGCTTCTGGCAAATGGACTGAAGGTAGAGTGATGTTTACCTTTTTTTCTAACTTCCTCTCCTGCCTTGCTTGGCTAACTGAGTGCAGAGGATCTAGCAAAGTCCTCTGAGGAAGCTCTTGCAGACAGTTATCCCAACAAATGGAAGGAGCTAGGATGCTGAAACCATCAAACAGAAGGCCATGCACCAAATACTTGATCAGATTGGGAAGGAAATAAGAATTATTGTGTGAAGCCACTGAGATTTGTTGTTGTTACAGAAGCTGGCATGACAGTGGGAAGTGTAAGGCTGGAAAGGTAAGCCTGGAAAGTCTATGAAATCCCCTGAAGTGAGTCATTTATAAGAATTAAGGTAATGAATTAATTTAAATAGTAAGGTTTGAATTAATATATGTCAGCATTGGGAAGAAGGCAAGGCCCATTTTTTCCAATGTAGACCTCTATAAGTCATTTTTTTTGGGGGGGGTGGGGGGCTGGTTTTATGCTGACCACCTAGCTTGAGGTTCTAAGTAAAAATGTTAGAAGGTGGGATTTCTTTACTAAAGAGGATATTAGGGCATTTCATAGCTTATGGAAAGAGGGAACAGACATGGTATGCTCTGAGGGTGAGCTGATAGCTGGCTGGTTTGGGACAACTTAAAAATACTTTTTATTGTTTTTTTGATTATGAGTAATATACACTCCCTGTAGAAAAATCAAAAAATATGAAAATGTCAGTGTTCTGTACACAAATAGTATAATTCAGTGATGTAGACACACATGACATTTAATATGTGTGGAGAGACAGAAAGATTATATATTATACATGTAGAGAGACAGGAGAGAGACAAAGAGAAGGACTACAAAACTGCCAGAATGTGATGGGATTATTTATATTTATTTATCATCTATTTATCATTTTTGTTTTTTTTATATAAGGTTTTACCCTATTGCTTAGAGTGCAGTGGTGTCATCGTAGCTCACTGCAACCTCAAACACTGGGGCTCAAGTGATCCTCCTATGTCATCCTTCCAAGTGACTGGGAATATAGATGTATGCCACCATGCTCAGCTAACTTTTATATATTTTTTAGAGATGGGGTCTCACTAGGTGGCACAGGTTGACCTCAAATTCCGTGCCTCAAGAGATCCTCATGCCTTGGCCTGCCAGAGTGCTGGGATTATAGGCATGAACCACCTTGCCTGGCCTTCTGATTTTCTTTTTCATTATTTTGACAAGAATGAATATTATTGTTCATAAATATTTTCCTGGATTCTTGATCTTTTTTTCCATAGGCCAGAGTCCTAGAAATAGAGTATAAGTCAAAGAGTTTGAAAAGTTATAAAAGATCTCGATGAGTGTAGGAAAATAGCTTTCAGGTTGCAACACTTTACTTTCCCACCAGGAGAATATAAGACCTGTTTTATGACCCTTTAATCTGCATTGTATATGAGCATTTAAAAAGATCTAATTTTTTTTTATCATTTTCTCCATGGGTCAGAGACTCAAGGATGACAATATAGCCACATGATATATTTGGTAACCTATTTTCAGTTGGCCAAGTGGCTATCTCTTGCTGAAGTAGGTATTAATATTTTATTTGAAGGAGCCATAGGTATCCTCTGATCACAGTATGTAATAAGCTGATTGCATTTAGTACAGGATGGCTAAACTGTGAACAAACCACTCCCAGATCTCTGTGGCTTAACACAACAGAATTTTATTTCTTGCTCAGGCTATGTGACCTGCAAGTCAGTGGTGGGTTTTTCATAGTTGCTGCAATTTTGAGAAGGGAATAAGGTGAATCATATATTTACTCTTTAATTTTTCACGAAGGGACATATGCCACTTCTATTTACATCTCTTTGGCCAAAGCAAGTCACATGTTTATACTGACTATAAGAGTATGAGAAAGGACAATGCCACCATGTGCCCGGGAAGAAAATACTCAGTGGACAACACTAATGACTATCGCATCCGATCGGCCTTTAACCTTTGGGGACAGGCTGCATCCATAGCTAACCTCTTCTGTAGTGACTCCTGATAATGTCCCTTGGCACTTTCTTCCCTTCTGAGCTTCTTAGACATGGCTCAGCAAACTTTGGCCCATGGGCCAAATGTGGCCTGCTGTTAATATTTGTATGATCTATCAGCAGGAATGGTTTTTATAATTTTGAATTGTTAGAAGAAGTCAAAATAAAAATAATACTGTGGGACACATAAAAGTTATGTGAAATTTGAATGCGTGTCCATAAATAAAGTTTTACTGGGACACAGGCGTGCTCACTTGCTTATGGGTTATCTTTAACTGGTTTCATGCTACAATGACAGAGTTGAGGGGTTGCAACAGAGCCTTAATTATGGCCTGCAGAGCCTAAATACTTACTATCTAGCTCCTCACAGAAAAAGTTGACCAATCCCTGATCTTAGACATGTCTCAAAGGAAAATGATGGTCATTTCAATATTGCTGCCTGAAAAAAGTCGTCCCTAGGGAGTGATTATTTGCTAGATATTTCAAACTCAGCAAAAAACAAAAACATTTAAAAAAAAAAAAAATCTCCTTCTAGTTGGTGTGCACAGTTATAGTGTTATGGCCAAGCCATGTACAGAACAGTGATGGAAATTGAAACTCAACAGCCAAATTGGAGGAAGATTAGAAAGGAAGGTCATTAGCATTACCTGGAGGTTGCTTGAATTAGATACTGCCAGTGCGAGCTGTACCAGATGAGTTTCTCACCAGGACTTCTCACTTCCTTGAGGGTATGTTATATAAATTTGCTCAACGTTTTAGAATCAACCTGGGTACAAACCTAAGTCCTCATTGCCTCCTGTCAAAATACATACATACATACACAAAGGGAAAGAAAAAAATGGGCCCCCCAAGTAGAAGGAGTTTTGTCATCTACTTTCCCAGCTTGCTGCTGTAGGAAGTATTTCCCTTTCAACTGTAATTTAAAAAAATGTTTTGAATTTCTCCTCAGAGATTTCATAAGCATTTAAAAAGAATCGGCTTTCTGGGTGACTTACCAGCTGTGCTCTGTGAGGTTTTCAAGAAGTGTGTGCTCCATCCCCTGCCAACATATTTCTTGCGTTAAGACAGGACTTCTAAAGTAACATGTTGATCCAGTGACGAATGTGATTTCTTTTCGTTCAGTGTTGAAGTAATAATACACCACTTAGTAATGCTAGGAATGGAATGGGAGAGACATCACATGCATATTCCAACTGAGGTCAAAATATATTCTTTTTAAATGTCAAGAATGACATTCCCTAATACCCGTGTTTACAGATTCCATTTATTTGTGCACTTAAATTAACTCCTTTCTAATCCAGCTCCTCAGCTGCCAAGGACTTCCTGTGGAAGGCATTTTTCTTCTAAAGTAGTCATGATTCACGTCCATCTCTGATGGGAGAAATGTCTCTCTCGACTTTGTGACATAGTCAAAGGTACAGGAGCAAAGTTTTATCTGATTTCAAGGGTAAGTTTTACTTGGTTGATAGATCTTTGTCTCTTTCCTTTCCTGAAATAATCCCATGCTGCACTTTGTCTTTTTTGTACTTGATTAATTTTATTATAAAAGACGTTTTAATTGCCGAGCATTCTCTTGTCATTCAGAAGTGATTATTATGAAAATATGGTTTGCGTGTAGATGTCTAATTCTATGATATATATTTTCACATCTCATAAAAATTAAGTTGGCTGTACTTTCCAATCTAAGTAAGGATCCACACTTTGAGAAATATACTGATGAGGATAATGGGACAGAACTGTTGAAATTTAGGTCATCTAGGAAAATTTAGGACATGTAGTTGCTCTGCCTAGACAGTGTCTCTTTGACTCTAGAACACAGAAGATGTTTGGCTGAGAATAAAAAAGTGATATTATGTTAATAACATTAATGTATTACAGTTGTAAACCATCTCACCTACTTTAACTCATTTAATTTTCCCAATCCTCCTCTGACCGGGAAGGCAAGTGTTAATTATCCACATTTTATGAATAAGAAAATTAAAACTCAAAGGCTAAGTGATTTGCCTAAGGAAGTCATCACTCAGTAGAGATAAGGTCACGTTCTCTTTGCCTCTGGTTAATTGCAAGGCTAGTAGAATTGGTACTGACTGCAGGCCATTCTCTGAAATTTGTAGGTGGATTTTTCTTTTAGAAAGAAATTCTTGATGTGATCTTATTTTCTGTGATAAGCATCTCTTCTGAAAGTGGAACACTGAACAACTCAGATTAAGAGTTGAATCTTAATTCAACTGCTCCATCTAGAATTTACTGCACATCTATTAATATATTGGGAACTTGCCAAACTCAGAAATAGCTCTTTTCTCTAGCTTTGGCTCAATTTTCTTTCTTCTAAAATAAGACATTAAGCAGAAACGTTCAGATATCAAGACCTTGACATTCAAACCAGTCAGGTCATAATTATGTTGCCCATTTATCCTTGACTCAAAACATTATTACACAATATTCATATGTTACCACATGATTTTCAGTCCTCTGTGAAATTTTTACCTTTTAAATTTGTCCAGCAGATCTGGGGACCCCAACTACGGCAGTGAGACAATCTCAAATCTCAGAGGAGTGGGCATGTAGCTCAAAAGAGAGAGCTGCTTTCGATCTTTCTGTAACCTTTCTCAAGACAGAACTGATTCCAAGGAAAGGTTTCCAAGCATAAGTGCATACTTCATTTGAGGTGGGTTCACGGTTATGTCATTCACTGTTCTTCAGCAGCAAGGTAAACAGCCAACCAGGATGACTTTTAGAGACAAAGATTTATCCCTGGGACTTGGAAAGCATTACATATTCCAGGTTTTATTCATTATAATATAGTAAAATAAGACTCTCTTTCGGAAAGATATCTAGATCAGGGGTGGCGAACACGCGGCTCTCGAGCCGCATGCAGCTCCAACAAGGTAACAAAAAACACCTGACTGAGCATGTTATATTATGTGTTTAATATATTATTGTTAAAATTATATGCTTTTGTGTGAGTGTTTGT
>CAUYPK010136292.1:0-20404 GCA_963574355.1 Loris lydekkerianus | reverse complement strand
GAGGCGTGATTGTGGTCGCCATTAGCTACAACGCCACAGCACACTACTGAGGGGAAGATCGAGACACTCTGTATCAAAAAAAAAAAAAAAAAAAAAAAGCTGGGCATTGTGGTGGGCACCTGTAGTCCCAGCCACTTGGGAGGCTGAGGCAAGAGAATCACTTAAGCCCAAGAGTTTGAGGTTGCTGTGAGCTGTGATGCTACAGCATTCTACTGAGGGCGACATAATGAAACTCTGTCGACACACAAAAAAAATCAATGACCATATGTCATTAAATGAATGATGACTATATGAGTGAATTCTTTAACTGTTTTGTTTCATTTTCTGATCTTTTGCCAAAATCACACTGTCTTGAAAATTATAAATAATTTAGGTGAGTCATGACATCAGGTACATAAGCCCTTCAACTTGGGAATCCCCCCACCCCAAATTGTTTTGACTATTCTAGATCCTCTTTTATGTGTGTAAATTTTAGAATCAGCCTGTCAGTTTCTGTGAAATTTGCTAGGATTTTGACAGGATCGCATTGAGTCTGTTTGAAGCACACTACAGAAGAGCACACTGTAATAATACAAATGGTGACATTTTTATTTTTTTTTTTTTTTTTTTTAAGAGATAAGAGTCTCACTTTGTCATGCTCAGTAGAGTGTCATGGCGTCATAGATCACAGCAACCTCCAGTGTCTCTTGGGCTTAGGGGATTCTCTTCCCTCAGCCTCCTGTGTAGCTGGGACTACAGGCTCCCACCACAATGCTCTGCTATTTTTTGTTGCACTTTGGCCCAGGTCATGTTTGAACCCGCTACCCTCTAGTATATGGGGCCCGCGCCCTACTCACTGAGCCACAGGCGCTGCCCTAGAAATGTTCTTTTGGGGGAGGAGAGGAGACGATCTCTGTAACCTAGGCTAGAGTACCCTGAATGGTGTCATGATAGCTCACTGAAACCTCACGCAACCCTTCTGTGCAGCTGGAGCTAGAGGCATGCACCACTGGACTCAGTTAGGTTTTCAATTTTTAGGAAAAGTGAGGTCTTACTCTGGCTTAGACTGGTCTAGGATTCCTGAGCTCAAGCAGTTCTCTTGCCTCGGCCTCCGGAAGTGCTAGGATTATAGGTATGAGCTCCTGTGCCTGCCTGGAAAGATTCTGTGTATTTTTGCTGTCCCATTATGTAACGTGTTAGTGAAGATAGTCTGTGTTTTCTTTTTCAGTCTGTATGCCTTTTATGTGTTTGTTTTTTCTTTTATTGCATAGGCTGGGACTGCCAGGACAGTATTCACTAAAAAAGTTTTGGTTGGAGCTGAGTTTTAAAAAATTATTGCTATGAACTGCTATTGAGTTTTATTAATGCTTGCTTAATGTATCTGTGGAGGTGATTGTGTAGTTTCTTTTTTATCTGTTGATACAGTGAATCATACTGATTTTTTTTCAAGTATTGAACCAGCTTTGCATTTATGGTATAAACCTCATTTGGTCATCATATATTATTCTTTTTATATATTGCAAGGTTCAATTTGCTGATAATTTGGGTCCATATTCTTGAAAGATTGATCTGTAGTTACCTCTTACTATCTTTGTCTGGTTTTAATACTCTAATAATGCTTACTTTAAAACACTGAGGTGAGAATGGTCCTTCCCCTATCTTCTAGAGATGATGTGGAATTTATTTTTATTTTATTTATTTATTTTTCAGACAGAGCCTCAAGCTGTTGCCCTGGGAAGAGTGCCGTGGCGTCACAGCTCACAGCAACTTCTAACTCCTGGGCTCAAGCTATTCTCCTGTCTCTGCCTCCCAAGTAGCTGGAACTACAGGTGCCCACCACAATGCCCGGCTATTTTTTGGTTGCAGGCATCATTGTTGTTTGGTGGGCCCGGGCTGGATTCAAACCCACCAGCTCAGGTGTATATGGCTGGCGCCTTAGCCGCTTAAGCCACAGGCACTTTTTTTTTTTTTTTTTTTTTTAAATTCTTAAAAAGAAGGGTCATCTGATTGAGAGTGGTACACTACGCCAGACAGGCAAGACCTCATCTTTTCTTTTTTTTTAAGAGACAGTCTCACTTTGTCACCCTCTGGAGAGTGCTGTGGTGTCACAGCTCACAGCAGCCTCCAGCTTCTGGGCTTAGGCGATTCTCTTGCCTCAGCCTCCTGAGTAGCTGGGACTACAGGCACCCACCACAACGTCCAGCTATTTTTTTGTTGCAGTTTGGCCCATGTACCACCCTCGGTACACTGCACTGAGCCCCAGGTGCAGGCCTTGGCATTGTTTTAGATAGAACCATGTTGATGCTAGATCTGGCTTGCACATTTTAACTGTTTTATAGTATTTCATTGGGTAAAACATAGCCTGTCCATTCTTCAGCTAAATTATAGATTGTTTTGGCTTTTTTCTATTTCAGATAGCACTATTGTGAGCATCTTTGTAAATGTCTCTTGATAACAATTAGGCAAGCTTCTTTAGGTACTTCTAAGTGGAATTGCTGAAGGGTCAGCTATGGGCTTGCTGCAATATTTAGAATTGTCCTACTGTTCTTTAGAGTGTTTTTGCCAGTAGAATTCCTGACTTTTTTTTTTTTTTTTTCCACGTGATATCAGCATTTGTTGTTAGCAGATTTAAATTGGTGGGTGGTAGAATCTATAGAGTGGAAATGGTATTTGTTTTAATGTATATTTCTCTTACCAAGAAGGTTAAACATGGTTTTTTTTAATTTAAAAAAGACATAATTTATATATTTCCAGGTTACATGTCATAATCTAACGTATTTATATTAAATGTGTTAGGTATTTGAAACCCTCCTGCATTTATTATCTATGTTACTGTAACGTTAGAGGTTTTAGTCATCTGAGGCATACTTTCTAAAGTTATAAATTGGACTTTGACATTCCTTTCATTTGACATAATGAAACTCTGTCCCCACAAAAAAAAAATCAATGACCATATGTCATTAAATGAATGATGACTAATGTAGTCAGCTTGTGCTTTTTGTCCTTTGTCTTTGGTTATCTGTTGTGTTGAGTAGAGGACTTGGGGGGGGGGGTTGTGTTTGGTGAGGTTTTTTTGTTATTTTTGTAGTTGTTAGGGTTGTTGTAGTTGTGAGCCATCGCACCTGTCTAGAACTAACTGTATTTTTTTAAAAGGCAGTTTTATCAGTGAGTGAATAATACATTATGAGCCTTTTTAAGTCAGTTTCTAAAAGCCAAGTTTAAGATACTGCCTTGCCTTAATTCTTTTTTCTTTCTTTCCTTTCTTTTTTTTCCTTCCTTCCTTTCTTTCTTTCTCCCTCCATAGAGTACGGTGGCATCACAGCTCACAGCAACCTCCAGCTCTTCGGCTTAGGCAATTCTCTTGCCTCAGCCTCCCAGTAGCTGGGACTACAGGCACCCGCCACAACACCCGGCTATTTTTTGTTACAGTTTGGCCAGGGCCAGGTTTGAACCTGCCACCCTCAGTATATGGGGCTGGCGCCCTACTCACTGAACCACAGGCACCACCCTAAATTGTTTTTCCATTGTTGTGTGTCTATATTTCTGTTCCAGAACCTTAGGGATAAACAGTAGTCTTCTCTTACCCATAGGTGATATGGTCCTGAAACTATGGTTAGTCCTAAACCCTATATACACTGCTTTTTTCTATCCGTATGTGTCTGTGGTAGTTTAATTTATACATTAAGCACAATAAGAGATTAATATCAACTATTACAATAAAACAATTATAACAGGCTTGGTGCCTATGGCTCAAGCAGCTAAGGCGCCAGCCACATACACCTGAGTTTACAGGTTTGAATCCAGCCCAGGCCTGCCAAACAATGACAGCTGCAACCAAAAAATAGCTAGACGTTGTGTCAGGCACCTGTAGTCCCAGCTACTTGGGAGGCGGAGGCAGGAGAATCACTTGAGCCCAGGAATTGGAGGTTGCTGTGAGCTGTGATGACACGGCACTCTACCCAGGGTGACAGCTTGAGGCTCTGTCTCAAAACAAAATAAAACGAAACAATTATAACAATATGCCAGCACCACTCACTACTCTTGGAGTTTGAGACTATTCTTAAGTAAAATGGGCATGGTGGCTCATACTTATAATCCTAGCACTCTGGGAGGCTGAGGTTGGTGGTCAGTTGAGCTCAGGAGTTTGAGAGCAGCCTAAGCAAAAGGGAGACACTTTGTATACTAAAATAGAAAAACTACCTGGGTGTTGTGATGGACACCTGTAGTCCCAGCTACTCAGGAGGCTGAGGCAGGAGAATCACTTGAGCCCACCAGGAGTTGTGAGCCATGGTACTCTACCGAAAAAAAAAGTGACTAATGTGCAGGTAGTGTGGATATGGTGGACAAAGGGATGATTTAGGTTTCTAGTGGGACGGAGAGGGACAGGGCAAGATTTCATCATGCTGCTTGGAATGGTGTGCAATTAAAAACTTAGGAATTAAGTTTTTTTTTTTTTTGCAGTTTTTGGCCAGGGCTGGGTTTGAACCTGCCATCTCCAGCATATGGGGCCGGCACCCTACTCCTTTGAGCCACAGGCACTGCCCAGAATTAAGTTTTAAGAATTAAGAATTTTTACTTATAAAAATTCTGATTTAACATTGATCCAGGGTAACCAAAGCTATGTACAGCAAAGCTAGGGATAAAGAGGGGCTATTGTACTACAAATCTTATATGAATAAGTTTGGTTTTCATTATATAATTTTGTAGTGGAAAGCAATAAATATTATCAGGCCTAGATTGGCCTGCTCAGGACATTTTCTGGAATTGCAAGTAATTAATTATGCTTGATAGAAATGAACAATAAATACTGTATGTGTTACAACTAATGTTAAATGGCATCTAATACTAGAAGTGCTGATCAGTGGGGAACCAACGTCTCTGAAGCCGCTTTGTCTATCCTTCTGTATAGAACTAATAGCAAAATAAAATCTTTAAAACTTTAAAAAAATCAAGTATAGAAGTATAATTCTGGCTTGAGGACTGACAAATTTTTGTGTGTTTTTTTTTTTTCCCTTTACACTTACATTTCAATTTTGTCTTTATTTGCCATCAACTCGGTAGCAATAAATTACCTAACTGAAAGATAGATCGTGCATACATACTATTTAAAAAGAGGAGCAAATGTGTTGAAGGAGTATAAAGTATCCATTTAATTATAGCAATAGAGTTAAATTTCTTACCCACTTTCATCTTTATATGCAGAATGCAGCACAATGATAACACTTGAAAATGAACCTTTCAGGTGGAGTTCAAACTGGTTACAAGTTAAAGAGGTTATTTGAGTACTTTTTATGTGTCCTGAGCACTTCTGTGCATCAGCCATCTTTTATGAATCTGCCCCTTTGCAGTACCGTCCAAGTTTTTGGTCAGTGTGTAAACAAGTATTGACCACATGTCATATAAGTGACTTTGATGATGAAAAGCAGAAGCTATCGGGGCCTAAGATCACCTCTCAGCAAGGATATGATAGTGTATTATGGACTAAGGAATTATTTTAGTTCATGCTGCTATAACAAAATATTTGAGACTAGGTAATTTATAAAAGACGAAAATGTAGGTAGCCCTCACAGGTTGGGAGTATGGGAAGTTTAAGATCAAGGCACCAGCAAATTGTGTCTGAGGAAGATTGCTCTCTGCTCCTGCATGGTGGAAGATGGAAGGGCAAAAGCACCTTGCTAGTTCCTCCAGTCCTTCAAGGCACTGATTGCATCCATAGGGCAGAGCTTGAATGGCCTAATCATGGCCTAACAGCCCCACCTTAATATGGGTTGCAGTGGGTATTAAGTTTGAAAATGGGGGCAGAGCCTGTGGCTCAGTGAGTAGGGCACCAGCCCCATATACCAAGGGTGGCGGGATTGAACCTGGCCTGGGCCAAACTGCAACAACAACAATAGCTGGGTGTTATGGCCGGCGCCTGTGGTCCCAGCTCCTCGGGAGGCTGAGGCAAGAGAGTTGCCTAAGTCCAAGAGCTGGAGGTTGCTGTGAGCTGTGATGCTATGGCACTCTACCAAGAGGGACAAAATGAGACTCTGTCTCTTTAAAAAAAAAAAAAGGTATTGATAAGTTTGAAAATGAATTTAGGAGGCAACACAACATTGAAACCATAGCAGGAGCATACATTTCCTAATTAATCTGCATATAGTTTGTGCCTGTGGTCCATGGATGTTGGCCAACAGCCAGGACAGTTTTGCAAGCTGTGTATTTTTCTTGGTAAGAAGTAAAATGACTTACCTGCATTTTGTGGGAAGGTGGGGGAAAAAGTTAACAGAAAAATTTATTTTGGGGGGGGTGACAGTCCCCAGCTGTTGCCCTGGGTAGAGTGCCGTGACGTCAAAGTTCATAGCAACCTCCAACTCTAGGGTTTAAGTGATTCTCTTGCCTCAGCTTCCGGAGTAGCTGGGACTACAGGCATCCATCACTGCCTGGCTATTTATTTTTTTGGTTGTAGTTGTCATCGTTTTTTTGGTGGGCCCAGGCTGGATTCGAACCCACCAGCTCTGGTGTATGTGGCTGAGCTATGGTGCCAAGCCTAATAGAAAATTTTCATTAGTGTTTCACTGAGAAGTATGTATTCACTTAGAGTATTTTGTGTGAGGAAGAATGTACACGTGGCATTTGGAGTGTTAGTGGAATGGTGCGTTTAAGCCCTTGTAGGAGATTATTCTCATCAGAGAATTAGCTGTGCCTTTTTGGAAAGTATCTTTTTTTTTTTTTTTGCTTTTTGCAGTCACGTAGAGGTTCATCTTATAGATGGAGAATTACTTTTTGCAGACATTTTAACTTAACACAGTTTTTTCTAACATAGTTTATGCACAGAAGTGTTAATATGGAAGGTGTTAATAAGCATGTTATAATCTTTTAAACATCTACTATCTTGGAGCTTGCCTGAAACTGATTTTGCATAAGCATGTTCACATCTTCTGGGGTATTGGGTGACAGCTTTTGGTTAGGCTGCAGTTAGCAGAGCTGCATGTAGCTGTATAGGTCATCCGATCTTGTCCTCTAATCAACCATATTATAATAGACCTGATGGAATGGCCCTCTGCCCT
This sequence comes from Loris lydekkerianus, assembly GCA_963574355.1. Taxonomy (NCBI): domain Eukaryota; kingdom Metazoa; phylum Chordata; class Mammalia; order Primates; family Lorisidae; genus Loris; species Loris lydekkerianus. The sequence goes on along the minus strand of CAUYPK010136292.1, from coordinate 13,376 downwards.
TAAGCAGATTTGGATGCTTTTCCTTGGTTACAAAAGCCCAAGGAGTGTGTTTTGCTGACTTTTGAAGAAGTGTGGATAGAAGGTGACTGAATTTAACCCTCCTTAGGTTTTTTTTTTTTTTTTTTTTCTCAAGCATGATAGGTTTTGCTCTTCTTAACTACTTTTTTACTATATGGTTTAATTATTTTTTCTTTATAGCACTAATGATTCCTTCCCTTCCTCCCTCCCTCCCTCCCTCCCTTTTACAAAAAGACACAGATTCTCACTATGCCACCCAACTATGATCACAGGCATTATCATAGCTCATGCATCCGTAATCTCCTGGACTCAAGTGAACCTCCTGCTTCAGCCTCCCAAGTAACTAGGACTACCAAGCATACACACCCTCTTTTCTGTAGAGATGGGGTCTTGTTGTGTTGCTCAGGCTGGCTCTAGCACTTTGGAAGCTGAGCATTGTGGGGAGGGATTTCTTGAAACCAGCCTGAACACACGTGAGATCCTGTCTCTACCAAAAATAGAAAAAATTAGCTGGTGTAGTGGTGGGTGTAGTCCCAGCTAGTTGGAAGGTTGAGGCAGGATTGCTTGAACTCAGGAGTTCAAGGTTGCAGTGAGCTATGATAATTCATTTCACTGCACTGTACTGTAACCATAGTGACAGAGCAACATTGGGGGGTGAGGAGTAGAAACAACCTGTAGCATAGTAAAAAGTAACTTTTATTTTCATGAGCTGAGTAAATTCAGTCTTTGCTTTTTCCCAGTGGTAAAGCAATGGTGTAAGTGAAAAAGTATAATCAAAGTTGGATTTGTAAAATACTGTTTTATAGATGGAGGAGGCTTTGTTTTTAGCACTAATTTTTAAAAAATTACTACGAAATTGGATATAATAAATTAGATATTCTTAGCACAGACAATATTGCTCCTGATAGTAACCAGGGTTCCTCATTGACTACAACAATGTCAATAACACCGCAAACAAATTTAAAGATACAGTATTTTCCGACTTTAAAAAGTTGACACTGAAACATAACCAGAGAAATTGTTGTTATAATACTGTGTTCAAGAGAATAGAAATGCTGACTTCAGGAAGCACTGTAAAGGAATGCCTTTTCTCCCCTAAGGCTAACTACTACTCAAAGGAAGATACACATTTTGTTTTTTTTTTGAAGTTGGGTACTGTACATTGAAAAGAAGACAGGTGGTTTCCAAAAGTTAGTACATGGAAACTTTGGGCTCCATGTGGCCTCTGCCCTCTGCCCTCTGCACTGTGTGTGTGTGACTTGGGGGCATTTCCTGGCTTTTGGTTTCTGAAAGGCTCAAACTTCTTAGCACTCTCAGAAGTCATTCCTAGCTCCAAACCCTCTAATTTGTGTATTGTGAACTACAGAAACATTGATGTAAATAAGTATATCATCTGATAGGCTTAGCAATTAAGTTATTTGAAAATATTTTACAGGTTGTGGAAAATAGCATACATTATTGCTTCTTCCCACCTCATACTTATGAGAGGATAATGAGACAACAGTGAAAGTTTCTTACCATTTACTTACTACCTTTCAGATACAAGCACAACCTCAAGTTGAGTTTTGTGTGTGGTAATAAGATAACTGCAAAGACAACAAGTTCTTACACCTGACAAGCCTTTTCTTAACGAATTCTGCAATGTAGGAAGTCAGTTATTTTTTTCTCTCTGCATTCAGAGTAGTACTAGTTATATAGATCCTTGGGAGAACTGGGTAAACAGTCATCACTCATTAGTTTTGGCCTGTTCTAGGGTTGGGACTGAGAAAGGCTGTGAACCTAGAAGAGTACACTGTGATTTTTTTTTTTTTTTTTTTTTTTTTTTTGAGACAAAGTCTTTGTTGCCCTGGGTTAAAGTTCACAACAACCTCAAATTCTTGGGCTCAAACAATCCTCTTGCCTCAGCCTCCCGAGTGGCTGGGAGGTGCCCACCAGAACGCTTGGCTAATTTTCTAGTCCCAGTCCTCCCCTCCCCGCCCCCCCAGATGAGGTCTTGCTCTTGCTCAGGCTGGTCTTGAACTCGCAACCTCAAGCAATTCACCCTCCATGGCCTCCCAGAATGCTAGGATTATAGGGATAAGCCTCCTGACCCATATAATCATTTTCATGCAAATTTACAAATGCAAAACAAAGTTGGCTTCAATGATGTTCTTTTTACTTGAGACATCACCACCTGGCATATATGCTTTTAGTTTTCCAATAACCCAAATATTTAAGTAATACCTATACTCCTTTCTGGTGATAATGTGCCTAGAGTTCCTGTACTTCTTATTTCTAACCTTACATTGATATTCCCCTCTGTTACCGATGTTCTATTGGTTTACCTAATTCACTAAACTTGAAGGCTCCCTATTCATTTTCTTTGTGAACCTCTTAGTCATCTGCCAGCACAAAGTTGGTATTCCTTGTTTTCATCCGAGCTTATAACCATTATTTTTAACATTTAAAAATAATACTTTACAGAATTTTCTTGATAAGCCTATCTCTGTCCATCCCTTGAAGACAGGGGCAGTTTGGTTTCAACACAAAGGTGTTTGTTGAATGGTTTATTTACATACTTTTGCTGTGTAATATAAGCATTTACAGTGAGACTTTGTTGCAGTAACAGTGGCAGTATATCCAAGCACTGACAGTAGAAATCCTGAGGACCTATATGGAGTTAGAACTATAATCACAACTGCATTAATAAACACAGTGTTCAAAGCAACTGAATCTGTAATCATAGCTTGACCAGAGCATAAAAACAAAGCGTGTTCTGAGAGATGTATGGCTATAAATATTTTAGATTTAAATATGTAATTAATTGTAGAGAATGAGCTAGCATGGTATTTAAAAAATAATAAATAAATAGAGCTTCAAAGGAGATACATATCCAGAAGATCTAGATGAGATTGCCCACACTGTCACCAGCTAATGTCTTAAAAGGTCACTACCATCACTGGACGTCTCATATTTTCTCATTTGTCAAGTTGTTCTGAGAGAATTTCTTGAAAACATATAAGCAAGCATGTTGGAAGTGAGAAATCAAGTTGTAAAGTGTAGTGAAACCTGACAAAAATGTAAGTTCAAGTTGTTCACAGGTTCCTAGCTGTCACTTCTCTTGTCAGGAAGGCTAATAAATCAAACCTGGTATATAGAAGATATTTAGTAAATATTTGCTGAGTCTAGATGCAATAAGTGAGACTTGAAGATATAATTCATACAAATGACTCCAGAGGTTTAACTGGAGTCCAGAGAGGGCAGTCTAGGCAAAGGGTACCTCTGGAGAATGTCTAGAAACACCATTACTACATGGGAGTGGATCATGAAATTATGACTTTAGATCTGGCCCATAGCCCAGAAGGGAATGGTATAATCTGTGACAGTGGAAGAATGAATTTTGACACTTTGTGATAAACTAAGCTCAGGTGAGCTGTACTTTGATTTAAAGTGGGAGGTGGGATAATAACCATTTATTGAATGATCATTATAGCCAGGCCCAGATCAAGGTATTTTATAGATGATTTTTATTTATAAAAATACTACAGTCACCGTGAAGACGTCTCTTGTTACTCCCATTTTAAAAATGGGGATAGAGGGTGGGGCCTGTGGCTCAAAGAAGTAGGGCGCCGGCCCCATATACCAGAGGTGGCAGGTTCAAACCCAGCCCCAGCCAAAAACTGCAAAAACAAACAAAAAGATAGAAAAAACTCCGTCTGGAAAATGCATTGAAAGTAGAATGGTACAGTAATTTAAGTTGCAGAAGGAGGAGTAGCATGAAGAGGAAAGTGAGGAGGAGTGGTAGTTGTGTTGTTTTGAAATTTTTCTCTTAATGCTGGATCTCACAGCTTGGCAGCTGAGGTACCAGCCACATACACCTGAGCTGGCTGGTTTAAATCCAGCCCAGGCCCACCAAACAACAATTATGGCTGCAACCAAAAAATAGTCGGGTGTTGTGGCAGGCACCTGTAATCCCAGCTACTTGGGAGATGGAGGCAGGACAATCACTTGAGCCCCGGGAGTTAGAGGTTGCTGTGAGCTGTAATGCTACAGCACTCTACCCAGGGTGAAAGCTTGAGGCCCTGTCTCCAAAAAAAAAAAAAAAAAATGCTGGATCTCTCAGACTTTGCCTTTATAGAAATTTGGTAGGGGCGCCTATGGCTCAAAGGAGTAGGGCACTGGCCCCATATGCTTGCTGGAGGTGGCAGGTTCAAACCCAGCCCCAGCCAAAAACTGCAAACAGAACAAAACTACAATGAGTTAAACAAAACTACAATGAGTTAATGATTATCACCAAAAAGACAAAAGAAAAAAAATGTTGATGAGGATGTGGTGAAAATGGAACCCTTATATACCATTGTTGGGATTGTAAATTAGTATAGCCACCATGAAAAACTACATGGAAGTTCCTCAAATTTTTAAAAATAGAGCTACCATTGATCCAGAAAAAAAAAAAAAAAAAGAAGAAAGAAAGAAATTTGGTAGGGAATGAAAGGGAATCTTCTTTTGCTTCCTTTGGAGAAACCAGTTACTTGTTTCTGTTCTAATTACACATTGAAGGAGTAAATCAAACCTTTTAAATTTGTTCTTTTTTCGGAGGCAGAGTCTCAAGCTGTCACCCTGGGTAGAGTGCTGTGGCGTCATAGCTCATGGCAACCGCCAACTGTTGGGCTTAAGGAATTCTCTTGCCTCCCAAGTAGCTGGGATTACAGGTGCCTGTGTTACAACACCCGGCTATTTTTTGGTTGGTTGTAGTTGTCATTGTTTGCGGGCCCAGGATGGATTCGAACCCGCCAGCACCGGTGTGTGTGGCTAGTGCCCTAGCTGCTTGAGCTACAGGTGCGGAGCCCCAAATTTGTTCTCTTCTAAGAGCATTGATCATACTGTGAGGAAGGATTACACTTTAATAATGCTTATTAGCTATTAAAAAAAAATTGATGACTGAGTGGTGGTAATATACTGTGAAAGCCCAGAAGTTTGGAAGAAAAATAGCAATGGCATCCTTTTTGCAAGTAGAACTGAGAATTGTGTCCAGTAATTTGACTTCCCATGGCAGTGAGTAACTTAACTGTATTAACCCACCAAAAAGAAATGAAAATAAAATTTTCATCATTCATGTGTTTGTATCTATTATATCTGTTTATACTTGATAGCCACCTTTCTTGAACGGGTAACATTTTCTCACACTTCTTTAACCTTTTGTAGGACTGATAGAATAAATCACTTCATTTAAGTTTCAATTCCTACATGTAAGCCTTCTTTCTAATTGTATTTATTTCTAAAATGTCTTATAGCATCTTGTCAGCTTCCTTCCCTCGCTGCAGAGATTTCAGTCAAGTAGATCTTTATGATATGGAGCAGTTTTGGGCTATTCCATAGGAAGTCCTGATATATTGCAACATACCTGTTACAACTCCTTTGTCTATCCACTTACCACGAGCCCACTAATGCACTGTTTAGTGTGGGCCTTGGTCCATTTTGTGTCACGGTAGTAGCATATCTGTAACAATAACCAAGGCAAGGTAATGTTTTCTTTATAGAAAAGAAGTAGTTCATTTGGCTTATTCTGGAGGTTGTGAAGTTCAAGATTGGGCAGCTCATCTGGTGAGGGTTTTATGTGGTAGAATATGGAGAAAAGGAAGTGGGTATGTGTGTGTGTGTATGGAACAACTTTGTCTCCTCAGGGTAGCAGTAACCAATTCAGTCCTTAGAGAGCAAGAACTCAATCCTAAAAAGATGGCTTTAGTATATTCAGGAGGCATCTGCCCCCATGACCCAAACACCTCCCATTAGGCCCCAAACCTTGATGCTACCACATTGGGAATCAAATTTCAACATGAGGGGCAGCTCCTGTGGCTCAGTGAGTAGGGCATCTGCCCCATATACTGAGGGTGGCGGGTTCGAACCTCGCCCTGGCCAAACTGCAACAACAACAAAAAAGTAGCTGGACATTGTGGTGGGCAGCTATAGTCTCAGCTACTCGGGAGGCTGAGACAAGAGAATCATCTAAGCCCAAGAGCTGGAGGTTGCTGTGAGCTGTGAGACTACAGCACACTACCGAGGGCAACAAAGCACGACTCTGTCTCTTTAAAAAAAGGGGGGGGGGACAATTTCAACATGAGTTTTGGCAAAGACAGATGACATCCAAACCATAGTGGGGTACATCAAATATTTTGTTTTTTTACTTTGTATGCTCTGATTATTTTGTGTTGTTTATAGGCTTACATCATAATCTCTAAAAGGGAAATTGTATGTTTTTTGTTTTTTTTTTTAACTTTTTTTCTTTGAACATGGCCCAGTGTAAACAGTCTTACTACTTTAAAAAAAAAAAAAAAATAAGTTTAGTATGGAGTGGTAGTTTAGTGTTTTGTTTTTGTTTTTGTTTTGTTTTGTTTTTGTAGAGACAGAGTCTTACTTTATTGCCCTGGGTAGAGTGCCGTGGTGTCACACAGCTCACAGCAAGCTCCACAACGCGCCCGACTCTTTTTTTGTAGGAATAACTAATGAGTACCACATAAAGAGAAATTTAAAAAGATGCCTGATAATGCGATTTAATTTTGCATTATTTCTGTTCACTCTCAGATTTATAAAGACATACTCTAGTGCTAATATAAAGACATACTCTAGTTCCTTAATGATGATTTTGGAGCAAAATACATTTCTAAGAATTCAGCTTTTACAAGAAGGATTTCTGTTGGAAGACGTTTTTAAGTCATCCCCTCTTTTCCCCCAAAGTGTATCTGTGTTTGGGAAGGAAATAAAAATATGAATGAAATGTGTTTTAAATTATGTCTTCAAAAGGGGAATGGAATGTTCTTGTTCACAGATTTAAAGAAACAACAACATTTCACATATGTTTGAACTTAGAAGTATCAGAGGCTGAAGGCATTTGCTAAGCAGACATTGTTTTTCTTTTCATTCATTCATTCCAGACTCCATATGACACCCATGTAAGGCTGACAGATCCACATGTTACATAGGTTGGGCACAATGTCAAGTGTCCAACCTTTAGCTAACAGGCGGTAAAAGCATTAAGAAGCGTAATCCATTCTCAGACCAGTCTTTGTATACTCTGGTCAGTGACTGAATCAGTGTAACTGTGAAGAGATTGTGGGCATTAAGTGGGATGGGTAATTAAAGGCACTTCTGGCATTGTTGTGAAACTCTTTAAGTCCAAAGTGACTTCAAATGACGGTGCCAGAATGATGTGATTTACAGTTGGCCTAGGTTCATCTTAGAACAGAAAGTTCTTAGAACTCTAAGTGAATTTTTGTCATTGTGTCACTTGTAAATCGTTCTTAGAATGGCTTTAGTTTTAAAATAGAGAAGGTGAAAATTGTATCTTTGCTTTTGAGATAAATTTTGGTAATTAAGTCTTGGTTGGGTTTTTTTTTTTTTTTTTTTTGTATGTAAAACTGTCTAGTTAACATTGAAATTTCCATGTACTTTAATTTAAACATTTGTTATCACGGATGCACAACATTCTGATGATGAACTGATGAACAGATGCACAGATAAGTCCAAGTAGCTGGTGAAATCTAAAATTATTCATTGATAAGGTATGTTTAGTTTTAAGCTATTATAAACCTTACCTCTGTATATAATCAGTATTAGCAGTAGTGTCCTATTAGTACAGATAACATTGGCTGGTAATTTTCTTACATAACAGAGCATAAACTTTACCCAGAGTTTCTCTACTTACATTCAAGCGATTTTAGTAGCGTAAGAGTTCACCTATATTTGACATGCAGTAAGTTCCTGTAACTGTAATTTGCCAGCAACTTGAGGAGCTGTTTGAATGCACTCCCCTCTTCTTCTCATTTCTTGGGACTCCTTCCATGTGTGCTCATGTGTGTCAGATTCTCAAAACCATTTTACCCCCAACAAGCAAGCATGAATTCAGTGGATTTCTTTTGATGATGTTTCCTTTTTTGATGGGCATGGGGAGAAGCTACTCCCTTGACAAAAAGTCACCCGTCTTCTCATTTTATCTGCCACTTTATGGATTTTTACTCCCCTACCCACATACTAGATTTTCAACTACAGTACTCAAGTCCAAATTGCTTACTTTCAGGGTAGTTTTATTCCAATCCAGCCTTGCACCCCTCACTTCATTTTTGATGCAAGCTTGGTTGTTTGAAAAGGTACAAAAAGAATGAGTTTAATATTTGAGATTTTGCTATTCAGATGAGTTTGGGGACCCTGGGAGTTGGGTTGAATCTGTGAGGAAACAGGTAGGGGGGTTGTCTCATGTTTTATGGAATGGATGTGAGAAAACCAAAGGCTTTTTCTGAAAAGTTTGTTAGGCGAGCTGAGACAAGTTCTCTCGATTCTATAGCAAAGTCTTCTGGGGAGCTGTTTAAAACACCTTTGCTTAGGTGAGCTCCATCTCCTACCAGTTAAGTCACTATCTCTGTTGGCCAGAGCATCATTGTTCTTTACTGGCTTCCTAGCTGACCTGATATGCAGTCAGATTTTTAAACTACAGATCTGAGGGTGAGAATAGTTGAAAATCAGTAATGTGATCTGGTGGGTTTGCCTACCATGCTGCTTATTTCTTCAACAGCTTTATCATTTTCCTGTTGAAGCTTGCAAGTTATTCAGTAAGTTAATAGTAAAGTTTCTCACTATATATAGTACAGTAATAGATAGTATAGGGGGGTTCATAATCCTAGTAACAGTCCCAATCTGGCTCCCTGTCTGCTGTTCCTCCATCTTGTGGAGCCCAGTCTCTTAGTGTTAACTGTGTGTGATTTTTCTTCCTACCACAGGGCCATTTTCCTTGTTTTCCCTGCCTGAGACACCACCCATTCTCAACACTTCTCCCCTTCAGCCCTGGCTTAATTCCCTCACTCCCAGAGGAGTCCACAGTCTTTGAATATGCCCTTGATGTTCCTATCGTTTAAAACACTTGCCTTATTTGGAATTTTCTGTTTACGGGTGTGTTTATTTGCTTGTTTGGTTCTCTCTTTTAAGACCAGGGATCTGCCTATTTTTATCCACTATTGTGCTTGAGATAAAACTTACGTTGAATGAATAAAAGTGCAAGGCAACTGGACTGAAATTTTGGTAGCTGTATGTGTCTCTGTAGAACAATGAACAGTAGAGCTGATATGCAAAAATAAGGCAAAGCCTTCTAGGACTGGAGAAATTGTCATGAATGGGAACAGTCAGGGAAGGAAGGCTGTGAAGTAGATAGAAGTAGGGCAGATTGGTAGTGGGAAACAGTGAGTAGCCAGACCTGTTTGTGTGTGGGATAGGGATCTACCTGGGGGAAGGCAGGCCTTAGTTTGGTTGAAAGATACGAAGGTCTTAGAGGAGGGATCAAAGCAGTATTTTAAACGATGGTAGATGCTAAAGTGGACAGGTAAGAAGGAACTGGAAATACTACATGTAAGAAGAGAATAGGATATTATGGAGGTGGCAGGTTCGGGTTCAAACCCAGCCCCTGCCAAAAACTGCAAAAAAAAAAAAAAAAAAAAAGAAAAGAAAAAAAGAGAATAGGATAGGGGTTTTGTTTGTTTTGAGACAGAGTCTCACTTTGTCTAGTGCCCTTGGTAGAGTACTCTGGTGTCATAGCTCACAGCAACCTCAGACTCCTGGGTTCCAGTGATTCTCTTGCCTCAGCCTCCCAAGTAGCTGGGACTACAGGCACCCGCCACAATGCCCAGCTGTTTTAGAGATGAGGCCTCCCTCTCTCTGGCTCAGGCTGTTCTCTAACTCATGAACTCAGACAACCCGTCCTTCTTGGCCTCTCAGGGTGCTAATATTACAGGCATGAGCCACAATGCCTGGCCAGGATAGGGGTTTTTTACCTGAGCTTTCTGGAGTATAGTTTTGAGGAATTTGAAGCCCTGTTGGGCCCTCCCATTTTTCCTATGTGTTTGGAAGGGAGAGAGAGAGGCTTTACACTGGGAAATCTTCTCTGGCTCTGGGGACTGACTTCTGGATGAATGAATGTTAAGGAGGCAGTGTAAGAAACATTGCCAAGGAAAAATAAATAGCCGGTATTTATAGAGTGGGTCTTTTGTTGTTGTTTGTTTTTAAGAGGAATTGTTACTGAATGATAGGTAATGTTTAAAAGAAAACAGGCCCTAATGCTTATTGTAGCTAAATTTACTAACATAAGTAAGGTAGTTAGAATTTCTCTTGGTTGATTTAAGAGTTGGGGATAATCCAAACGTTTTAAAGTTTAAATTGGCGGGCAAACCACTTGTTCATTAATTGTTTATTAATAGCAGACAAGTCTTAAGTCAAATTATTAATACTTTAGGAATGTATTTTGTCCTGTATACCAATATAACATCTGAAATATTTAATAAGAATTTTATATGGAAGGCAGTGTTAGGTAATTTAAAAAGCAAAGATCATTGTACTCAGGAAATAGAAGACACTAAGTAGCAATAAAATCTTTGGCACTTCACCTAGTGTTTGCATTTTGTTTTTGTTAACTGCAAAATACAGTAGACCATGCTTACCCAAGGTTTTGTTTTCTGCCCTATCAGTTAACTGTGACCAACTTCTAAAAGTAGATGAGTACAGTACAATAAGACATCTTGAGAGAGAGATCATAGCCACATAATTTTTATTATAGTATATTGTTAAGATTGTTCTGTCTTACTATTACTGTTGTTGATCTCTTAACTGTGCCTAATTTATAAATTGAACTTTATCAGAAGTATTCGTATACAGGAGAAAGCATAGTATATACAGAGTTCAGTACCATCCAAATCTTCACATATCAACTGGCTACTGAGGGTCTTGGAACAAAATTTCCTGAAGATAGGTGAGACTACTATAGAAGAAATTGCACTAAATATATTCTTTTTTTTCCTATTTTTTTTATTATTAAATCATAGCTGTGTACATTAATGCGATCATGAGGCACCATGCACTGGTTTTATAGACCATTTGACATATTTTCACCACACTGGTTAACATAGCCTTTATGGCATTTTCTTAGTTATTGTGTTAAGACATTTATATTCTACATTTACTAAGTTTCACATGTACCCTTGTAAGATGCACCTTAGGTGTAGTCCCACGAATCACCCTCCCTCCGCCCATCCTCCCCCCACACTAAATATATTATTCTAAGTGGGAAGAGCCAACAAAAACGGTACTACTCTTTTTTGTCTTGATTTACCCCAGTTTAAAAGAAAACAACATAATACAAGGAAAAGCAATAATCATATTTGGTGCTTTTTTCCCCCCTTTAATTGTCCCAGGAATAAGATACATGGAGATTTATCAGTGTTCTTTGTTAATTACTAGCTTTGCAGAGAGCCTAAGCCTCTTTAGTGGTTCACCGGAAAGTGTTGTCAAAGCTGGGATATCCATAGCAGTATCTTAAAGACTTTTCTGTGATTCTGGTGGGCCAACATATCCTGAAAAATTTCCGTATGAAGATTACCTTAAATGGCCTGTGATACAGGGAGCTCTGGGGAGTCAGTTTAGGACTTGTACGGGTGCTGAGGTGGGTTTTCCAAATAACAAAGAATGTAGTTTTGCCTACAGCTGCCTCTCCTGTTCACTCAGCAATGACGTGGTGAGATGCCTGGACTTTTATCATACTTTATATAGCCTCTATCTCTACATCTGATTTCTAATATATATACCCTCAGGAAAACAGCCTCCACAAATTGCTTTCTATTCAGTTTCTTCCCAGAAGCTTACATTTAAGGAAGATGAGACACTACTCAGTCCATTTGCCCCAAGACTCTTCCCTTAAGGATCAAGCAGAGCTAAGCCAGAGGCTGTTAAACCCAGTGGGCATCAAAGGTGCAGAGACCTACCTCTTCTCTTTTTACCTCCATGAACTCTGTTGCTTTGTTGGCAGCCCCGAGTTCCCTCCGTAATTCATCCCTTTCTTACTATCTCCTTTTTCATCAGAGGTACTTGGAAACTCAGGATTAGGAGTTGAACCAACTGTAGCAAAAAATGTGTATTTGTTCATTTCCTACTCCTAGCTTTCTGCTTTTTGTTTGGCAGAGTCCCAAGTAAGATCAATTAAATACTACGTATTTATTTAATTCCCATTCTTTACTTTGAAACATTTAGATATTTTCTTTCTGTCTCCTCAAACAACTGTAAAAGAATGTACAAATAGATTTATTTGAGGAAAGATGATTAACCATGGTCAGGGCTAAATTTATTTAAAAATAAAGAAATGTAAGTTCTGAAAACATTGTGTTTTCCTATAATACTTAAAATTTTTCTGTTTTTGAAGAATTATACTTTAACATGGACTTTATGTTCAGGGTATTCACAACTTTATGCTAAATGTGTCCAAAATATTGAAGACTAAACAATTTCTCAGTACATACTGTACTTAGGATTCAAGCTGGATCCTTACCTGCTGTTAGATGCCAAATACAGGAAAATACTCTGAGCTACCAAGCAGGAGACTATGTAGCCAAGTGAGTCTTAGACTATATTATGATTTCACAATAAGCACCCAGCTTGCCATTTGTGGCATGTACAGCTTGATCCTGTTGTTTTTCCAAGGGAGTGTTCTGGGTCATGGATTGGTCCACCAGACTGATTTCGGTGATACATTTACTTCAGAAGGGAATCTTTTATTGGGGGGAAAAAGAATTCTGAGAAGATTAATGTGTCTGTAATTTTAGAGGCAGAGGCAAAACACTGCCTTAAGGCATATTAAACAAGAGGACTAGCATTCCCTTTAGAAAATATTTCATTGGCTTCTTGGAAAGAAAAACTTTTTTATTATTAGAAGTTGGAGTATTTTCCAGACCTCAGTTTCTTTTCATTTACTTGCCTCTTTTTAGTATAAGAACACCTGCTCACCACCTACTTTCTGTGAAGTAGACAAAATGGAATTATTCTAGGCTTCTTCATATTTGTTTTAAATATATATCAGTCATGGATTTTTCTTATTCACATAGTAAGATATTATAAATTACAGCTCCATCATTAGAAATCTGAATCCCAGAGAAAACAGTTGTCTGGGCAGGGATCATCCAAGCTAGTTGAAGAGTGTAATTTTGGAGAATGTGATAATGGTAGTTGCTTAGGGTAAGTCATGTAATTGTGTGCTATATTGAATAACCAATATGTCAGCCTTACTTACTCAGACCTTCCCAACTCCCTTGCTTGATGGTAGATTAATTTGCTGGGAATGTTACTACTACCATCCCTGCCTTAGCCCATTCAGGCTGCTATAACAAATTTCATAGACTGGGTAGCTTATAAACAAAGTGATTTATTTCTTACAGTTCTGGAGGCTAGGAAGTTCAAGATCAAGGTACTGGCATATTGATTCAGTATCTGGTGAGGACTTGTTTTATGATTCATGACATCTTCCACAGCACTAATCCCATTCATACGGGGTCTGACTTAATCACTTCCAAAGGCCC
>CAUYPK010136289.1:0-32163 GCA_963574355.1 Loris lydekkerianus | reverse complement strand
GGAAGGGAGGGGGGAAGATGGACGGAGGGAGGGTGATTGGTGGGATTACAACTGTGGTGCATCTTACAAGGGTACGTGTCAAACTTAGTAAATGTAGAATGTAAATGTTTTAACACAATAACTAAGAAAATGCCAGGAAGGCTATGTTAACCAGTGTGATGAAAATGTGTCAAACTGTTTATAAAACCAGTGTATGGTGCCCCATGATCGCATTAATGTACACAGCTATGATTTAATAATAAAAAAAATAATTTTTAAAAAAGACTTATACATTTGCCATACCAACTTAGACCTATATCTTGTTTGCATTTATGTTCAACTAGTCCATAGTGTGTGAACTACTCCATTATCTTTTCTATAAGATAAAGTGTGATGAAAATATGTCAGATGGTATATAAAACAAGTGTATAGTGCTCCATGATTACATTAATGTACACAGCTATGATTTAATAATAAATTAAGAAAGATAAAGCGTGATAATAATATCTTTAAAAAAATTTTTTTTACTTAATAATTATACATATCCCAGGGGTACATAGTGATTTTTCTTTATATATTTTACAAGTATAGGTGAACAGATCAAGGTAATTAGCATATCCTCATCTCAAACATGTATCATTTCTTTGTATTGAGAACATATCTATACTTGGCTAATTGCTGAACCCTAAACCACCTGGTTCATTCAGGTCCTAAATTTAGTGTTTCTCCACTTAGCTTTTTGATCACATACTGAATAAATAATTTCTCAATATTTTGAAAAATATATTGAGAAAATCTATTTTGGTTATTAAGGAAAATATTTATAATGGCTACTACTAGATTTTTAGTTACCATTAGAAAAAAAATCCTCTGTTTTCCTTTAGTAACTTTCAGTATACAATTCTAGCTGTTTTACAAAAGAAACCTAAAAAGCATTCATGTGCATCGGTGAGCATTTTGCTGCTATCTCCCCAGGAGACGTACTCAATAAATGCCTGTCAACTGATAAAAAACTGCTTTGGTAAAACTAAGCACAGGAAATATGAAGGGTTCCTGATACCTTATTTGCTTGATACGTGCTCATAGATGTAGCGTACTGATACTCAGTAAGCATGGAAGCACATCCAAAGTCCATCACTGTCAGATTCCTGGAGTATAGATTGATAGCAGGGTATATGTTTTTTCTAGAGTTGGCCCAGAAAGTCTCTTATAGTTTGAGGATAATTTCTAAAGAATCTTTCTATCCTAGGCTTTCTCTCTTCTATCAACCAGACTCAGCTCCTAAGGGTGGCTGTAGAGTCACTTTGGCTTCCTAACTCTGCTTGACCATACGTGGAAAGTAAACATGCTGCTATTGGCATTGTTTTTTCTAACTTTAAATAAATATACATATTACTCCTGTGTTTGGGTAGCTTTGGTTGACTATTCTTTCCAGCCCATCTATGCCTGATTTTACAGAATTTGATAAAAACATAGCATTAATTAGCCAAGAAAACATATAGCATTCTGTGTCTATAGACCAGGAGTGTCCACCCTTCTGGCTTCTCTGTGCCACACTAGAAGAAGAAGAATTGTCTTTGGCCACACATTAAATACACAAACAGTAACAAAGTTAATGAGAAAAAAAGAATTTGTGCGCAGTTTTTATTATATTGCCACCAGATAAGCAAAAATGTCCTCACTTAATAATCCTAGTTATACAGCGGCCTGGTCAAAATCTTTTAAAATCGTCAAGTAGGTCCCAAATTTGCGATCACTAGTTTAGACAATGTACTTATCTACGCAATAAAACATCATTGGGATTTTCAATTTGTTTATAATAAAAGTAGAAGAAAAGTGGACAAGGGCAGCGCCTATGGCTCAAAGAAGTAGGGCACCGACCACATATACTGGAGGTGGTGGGTTCAAACCCAGCCCCGGACGAAAAAAAAACTGCAAAAAAAAAAAAGAGAAAGAAAAATGGACAACATAAAACTAGTAGGATACTTGACATTATATTTGAGAAACGAATGCATTAATAACTGGTTCAAAAGAGGTAGTTGCAATTCTCAGTTCTCAAGGTGCTCATCAGATATTTTGTTTGTAATTTTACTCTTAATTGCTTTATTCTTGGAAATAATTGCTCACAAACTTAGGTGCTGCCAAAAAAAGCAATGACATGAACAAGACAAAAAGTTTTGAAGCAAGGGATATTGTCTCTGGGAAGGTAGGACCTGTAAAAGTCAGTGAAGAGATATGATCAAACTTTTCTTTCAGTTGAATGTCAGATTGCCGCTCTATGCATTCCATTTGAAAATTGGCAGGCAACATATTTATGAAGACTGAAAAAGGAATTCTGGCACAAATGTGGGTTTTGATACTAGAAGCGGCTAGATAACATGTTGCAAATCATAAAATCTTTTCAATATTGGCCTCAATTTACCCACCTTACTTCCAAAAAGCAAATGATGTTGCTCACCATAGTCAGCATCAGTATGTTGAAGGAATTATTGGACTTTTTGGGCAGTGATTAAATCCCTTGGCCATTAACGAAATTCACTGTCTTGGTGACAATTTGCATGATGTTATCTGTTTTTAAAGCTGTTACACATAAATTTTCTTCGATGTATTAGGCAGTGACACTTTGTTAAACATGAATTTTGGGCAGCAATTGCATCATCTGCTATTATTTAACAAGTTCCTAATTTTACCTACCATCGCAGGGGCACCATTAGTACTAGACCAGATATGTTGATAATGGACAAAGAAAATCACTTTAACATATTTTTTTACTGCTTCATGTAAACATCTTGATTTACTTATGTCTTTTAATGACACAAAAGAAGCCATTTCTTCAGTGACATTATATTCATCTTAATAGCTCTAATAAAAATGGCAAGTTGAGGCATATTTGTAGCATCAGTGCTGTCATCTATCACCAAGCGTAAAATTTTAAATTGACAGCTTTACTCTCCAAACTTTTTTTGATAGATTATTCAGTTTCTTCAGTGTGCCTGGCTATAGTCTGGTGACACAAAATGATTTTAGAAATATCCTTTTTTTTTCAGGGCAAATTATATCTGTCATGCTTTCCAAACATTTCTTAACCTTGTGACTACAAACAACACCTATTGGTGTTCAAACAAAATGTTCATTTGGTGCAAATAATGCCTTTAGGCTTTGTTGCTTTTTCAAGTACAAACAGAAAGCTTTACAAAAATCATGAAAAAGGACCAGTGTTTCTTACTGATACAAATGTTGCATTTTCACCAACAGTACCTAGCAGTGTATAGTAAGAATTGCTGGGATTGTTGGACCCCTCTACTGGCATGTTTCATCTCTGAGCACTCCCCAGTCAAAGGGTTAAAAAACTCACTATCAGTAAATGATGTTGATCTTTTAGTATGCTACCACATAACTAGCTTTTACATTGGAATCCATCTGAATTGTAACTTTTTAAAAAACATTTTGTTGAGAAGCCAGACTTCTTCTGTTCCACTGCTTTGTCCTTACTACAAAATCCTTCATGCAGTCAAATTTGGCAGTATGATTTTGCATGTAATACCTTTTCAAATTACAATCTTGCCTAAATTCCCTACAAATTAAGCGGAGTGCCGTACTATTTGCCTTGACGAAACAATAGCCATCTGTCTTCTTTTCATTGAACAATCTTCCTTCATCTGTAATTTTTCATTTTGAGGGTTCTGTGTTTTTTTTTTTTTTAAGACATTATAGAAACCATGCTGGGCTTAACAAAATAATAAAAGAGAAGGAACTACATTTACTTTTACTATGAAAATTAAGTGACAGGAAAATAGAAAGGAAGGCATGAGTCCTTCCACATCCCAACTGCCAATGCAGGGTGAGGTGGAGGCTGATTGTGAGGTACAGTAGGCAATGTGTGAGGTGCCGCCAACGTGTGGAAATACCTTAACAATCAGTACAACTCTTGCCTGATTACTAAATAACATTATACACCTAACATAGTAATGATAAATTAAAATATTATTGATAATCACTGACTCACCAACTCACCATGAACACGCGTAGCGTCTGATGGTGTCAGTTCGACTGTCCGAGCTTGGAGGGTAGCATACTGGAATTTGCACAGCACTGTGAGGCTGAAGCCATGCACGTGCACAAGTGGTGAGAGTGGGAGTAGTGAGAGTACTCCTGTGGTTATTTTATATGATGTTGCAACATAACATTGTTGTCCACATTAAGAACCGTGCAATCAAGTTTCACAAAAAAAAAAAAAAGTCACCAAGAAAACTCATAATGTTTTAAATAAGTTTGTGATTTTTGTGTTGGGCCACGTTCACAGGCCACGGGTTGGACACCCCTGCTGTAGACAGTACCCCAATTTAAACCCATTGTGAATTGGTGCTTACCCAAAAGCCTGAGAAAATGTAGATGGGCTGATGAAAAATGAAAAACCCTTACTGGAAAAAGGAATTAAAATATTTATGCTACTGGTAAAGGAATGAGCACCATAGCTTTCAGAAATAGAGAACATTGAATGACAGCATTGTATTTGAAATGCCCTGATTTTACATCTAAGTGTAAAAGACCTTTAGTGTGTGCTGTCTCTGAGCCTTTAACTTCGGTGAATTTTTTTTTTTTTACTCACTACTCAATCATACATGTACTTAGCCTCTATCACATATATGACATCAACATATAAAATTCATATTATGTTTTACTTTCCTGGGTCATCTAATTTATCTTCTGCTTCATTATTTTCTCAATCTTAAACTGTAGAATGGGAAATTATACTTTCCACATACGTATCTAGGCTTTACTTTTCAGAGCATTTCTGCATGTTATCTCTTTGAAGGTTATAGTAATGCTACAGGAATTCAGAGGTCAGTTGCAGAGTGTAGAATCCAGGCTCAGGTGGGTGATTAGGAGCGTGTTTGGATGCTGCTCACGTGGGAAGGATGTGAGGAGGAGGGAGACTGAGAGACAGCCCAGCACAAACACTGCTGTCACACCTCAACCTCTCTTAAAAGTCCAAACTGCAGCAGCAACACTGTTTATACCTTAATAATACAGCTCTCCCTTATAGAAATGACTAGGGTCTTTTTCTCTCCCTTGAGGCAAGATCCCAAATTTCCTCAGTTACTGCAGTCAGCTTCACCAGTGAAGGTTCTCAAAGTGATAATCTTATCTCCTCTAACTTAGGCACCGTTCTGTCTTAGAATTCTGAAACTCTGTAACCTGGTGAATGAATTGCATGGCTAACATCATCAGTACACCTTATCTAAAGGTATATTGCCTTTACTTTCATATCTAAAAACAAAACTTTGTTTTGGCTTTGAGTATCTCATTCAGCTGTAGACATTTCTACTGGTCACGAGAGTCAAGGGCAGAGTTCTGCCTTGTACGCTGGACCACATGGAGAGCTTTTTCCTCAACCCACTTCATGGTGGCTGCTTTACAGATTACTCAGTGTATAGGTCAGGATAGAACAAGGAAAGGTGGCATGTGTTGGCCCCAAAAGCCAATAATCTACTAAACATTTTTACGTGTGTTGTGTGTGTGATAATGGGTACAAAGAGCAACTTTTTTTTCACTTTGAGTAAATAAACTCAACATGCTCCAGATTGTTACACCAACAGAAATTTTACTGAGGGAACAGGCTCCTAAATTTTTGTTGTATTTATCTTCTATCCTCTGGCATGTACCTCCTTACTAGGGTTACTTCTTACTAATAAATCCTTTCTTGTGGCATGGTAAGATGATTAAGGTTCCTATCGACCAAATTAATGGCACAGAACCAGAGTTGACACAGTGTTCATGCAAGATGGTGATGGCATCCTGCTGCCCAGGCAGGTGCGAATAAGCAGCTTTCTGTTTTCTCTGCCTGTTGGGATAGGTGTGCACGCACACACGCGCACGCGCGCGCACACACACACACGCATTTATCAGATCAGTAGCTGCACACCAGATAAGGGGCTGTGTTAATTTGTTCTATGAGAAACTATGTCTGGATCAACAATTGGAGCTGCTCCCTGGTAAAGTCTGTGGTGATCCACTGACATTCTCAAAGACCTGTTTGTCTTGTGGATGGGCCTGACACACAGCTAGAGATGCAGCAGACCCTGCACCTTTCAAGTCTCTGACAAGGGCATTATCTTGGTGATACCCTGAAAAGATGAATATTGCTTTCTGTTATTGTAGCAGAGAAGAAAAATTCGGAAGCTTCTCCTTGGCTCTTCTAATAGTAACAGTGCTCATTACACGAGTCAAGGCACAAATGTGGAAATTGTGCCTATCTGTGAGTGTATATTCCCTTTGTAAATTCGGGTTCTGGGCAGGTAGTTGTATGACAGACTCCATTTGTGTCTGACACCTGTAAATCCTTCCCCCTGACTGACAGGACACAGAGGCATTGAGTCCTCAGGTGCTTAGCATAAGCTAAGGGGCAACATCTGATAAATGCTGGAAGGTCTGGTTATTTCTCTTTCTCGTCAAAAGCAGCTGCACGTTCTTTGAAAAATGGGTTGAGAGAAGATTTAAGTTACATGACTACAATGTTATCGAAGGTTTCTTCAGTCAGAGTCTCTAGGCTCTGAGACTGCCTCAGGCTAGGCCAGAAAGAGTGACCATTGAGGCTGCTGTGCGGGATCAGACCTACTTCTGTCCCTGGACCTGCTGATCAGATCTGTGTTTCTGAGGCTTCCCTGCTTTTCTGGTCCTACACACCCCTGTAGGAACTCTCCACACCACATACCCCATCCCTTTGGCCCTCCTGCTTATGATGTTCACTGGACCCCTCTTGCCTCTGGACACAGAGCTCCAGTGAGTGCCACATCTACGTCTAACCTCGTGGACACCAGGAAGCCCCTGGGGCAGCACCTGCCATGCTGACCCTCCTGTTCAGGGCTTTCTGAGATGGGTGAGCAGGAGACTTGGTGAATCTCTCTGAGTCAATATTTTCATGTCTGATATTTATCAACAATTTTGGCATATAGGTATTCTGATTTCTATTCCAAGGTGCTATAATATGTAGGTCACTATGAAAGTTTGGAGACAAACTGTGTTACGGTCCATTTTTCACTTCTAAGAAACACAGTCAACAGCAGCCTTTCTGATTGACCTGTGCACGTTTCAACTTGCTTGGCTTATTGGTATTGCTGGGAGGGCTTCATTTGTTTCTGTCCTTGCAAATTTTACATTTCTTGATTGTTGTGTGTCTCAAAACCTTTGTAATGACCCACATACTACGCAGAAGGTAGGAGAATGCCATTCATAGACTGACACATTTTGGCAACGGTGAAGAATTCCCAGTTTTATACATTGGATATCTGTCGCTACTAACAAATAACAGCACCTAACAGACAAAAGCAAAGTCAAATAACTTCTTAGAGTACTTTGGTATTTATATTATTTCCTGTCAGATTGCCTCCTAGTATTGGTAAAGCTAGATTCTTACAGATGAGGAAGCAGACTCAGAAAAAGGAATGAACTTTTCTGGAGGCAGAACCACGTCTAGAACATATACCTCGTGACTTCTTACCTTGTGCTCTTTCTATACACCACAGTGCCTTAGTGCCATGGAGATGTGCGTATGCATGTGATATGGCACACAGGCCACACAACACACACACGCACCGCACAGGCCACACGTCATACACAGGCCACACACACTCCACACAGGCCACACGTCACACACAGACCACACACACTCCACACAGACCACAAGTCACACACAGGCCACACACACTCCCCACAGACTGCAAGTCACACACAGTACACACACACCCCGCATAGGCCACACGTCACACACAGTACACACACACAACATACACACTACACACACACAAATTCACACACCCTCCTTTATCCAGAAACTATGATTTGTGTCATATGCTTTGCAAAACAGCATATGTTATTAGAAAACTCAAAGAGAAAAAAAATTTGTTTCTGTTTGGAAGGATATAAAATCTGCAATCAGATCTATAGTGACCTATAATAATTACTTGCAGTTGTGGTACTTCATTTTTTTTAAATTCTCACCTTAAAAGTTGCCCAAAACCCAATCCATGAAGAAATCTTCAGTCTCATTATCAACCAAAGAAATACAAAATATCCTAACAATGTGTTATTTGTCAGTTACATGTGCAGTAGTGTGTGTTCACACACATGCTAACAAAGTTATACTACAGGAGGTATGCTGAAATTTATAACTGTCTTGGAATTGAATACAGTTCTTTTGGAAATCAGTATGGCAATATGCAGCAAATGTCATAGGAAATTGCATACTCAATCTAGACATCCATGCCTACAAATTTATTCCAAGGAAATTATTTAACAGAAACAAAAATAATAATGTGCATAAAGCATTTTTTACAGTAGATTTTCCTTTCTCTCCCCCCCCCCAAAAAAAAAAAAAAACTTAGTTTTGGGGTTTCTTAAAGTATGAAAGATTGTAGTAGAGAATGGGGACATATTCTTTATGGTATTTGCAAAAATAGAGCACAAACTGTTATGTACAACGTATTTGCACATATAGTTGACAGATTTATTTACTGATAATCTAAGATGTTTCAAATGAAAATTTTAAGAGGCTTATATGTTTTCTTTGCAATATTTACACTTTTCAGATTCTATCTCTATAAAATATTTCTCTTTAACAAAAATGCATTCACTGTGTTCTGAGTGTTTCAAAAGCACCCTTGAATGGGGCTTGTGTCTCTTTCTCCTAAGACACAGTTTGGAAACTGAGTTGTTGAGGATGCTTGATAGGGAGGGCCTCTTAAAGCCAGACTCTCCATTGTTCCTGTCAGCCTGTCTGCTTGCTGATCCTGAAGCATAGTCCTGTCTTGATTGTTGTTCAGTCACTTTTTATTTTTACTTGTCTTTTTCCCCTCCCCCAGAAAAACAAAGTTTTGAAGATTAGCAGTGAATGCAGCTTATAAAGCCAGCTCAGTTTATTCTGTCTCTCATCCTCTCTCTGTTTTGGGAAGAAGATATTGTTCATTTTTAAAGCATAACATGAAGGAGTTCTTAGAGTGATTTAGTGCGGGCCTCAGCTGCTATCTCTTCCAGGGATTTTGCTGGAGGCTGGAGCTTCCCGACAGCCCTGACTGTGGAGAGGTGGAATGTAGTACTGACGTCATAGCCACTCCTGGGAATGTTTTGCATTCCTCTTCCTGGCAGTGGTCAGGTGACTTCCAGCAAGAATAAAGGACAACAGCTTCCAAAAAAGAAAAAAAGAGTGGAGGAAAAGAACAGTTTATAATCAAAGTATTGTGGGGGAGGCACCTTTATTCTGAGCCAAATTTGAAATTAGAACCAGATGTTTTACATTCTGATGCTGCACGAATGTTAAATACATTTATTAATGACTGTAATAACTGAGCTACTTGGCTTTTTGCTGAACTTAAATCTTAAAACTCTCTTTAAGAATTATGGAAAAGCAACTTCTTGTAGTTGACATTTTAACTACAAAAGTAGCTTTCTGAGAGTAAAAGCGAGGAACCTAATGAATTGGCCGTGGTTAATGTACAGGCTGTTTTAAAGTCCATTAATCTTCTGAAAAGTCATTTCTGAAATGATTTTTTTCTCAAATTTTTACATTTCCATTGTTACTGATTCCTGGCATTGCTCCAACTAGATATTTAAAACAAAACTTAGCAGATTTTTAATGTAACAAAACTTTCGCCAGTCACAGCACCTCTGTAATGATGCGTGGAGCAGAAAAATGGACAGTTTAGTTTGAACTTTAAAGTTTATATTTAAACTTTGGGTTTTGCTTGTCTTTCAGCAACTGCATAACCTTTTTTTGTTCACATTCACTGTTCTGACTTAGCTAAACATAATCTATGTGTCTATATTTCAAAATAAAGTATACTTTTGTTTTAAATTGATGTCTATCAGTAGATTCCCACTCATTTTGATGTGACAGCAGTTCCTGGGTCTAAGTGCTGTCTGTTGGAATACTTCCTGTTGTATATTGAAATGGAAAGTTGGCTTCTTGCTGCAGGTCATGTCGCTGGTAAGGAATTTCCAGAAATGTGGGGAAGTGCTGACTCAGTGTATGATCCAGCGACAGCAAGGCTTGAGGGGGTTTTTTGAGCTCTTGGCTAACGCAAGCAAATATGTGGCTGTAGTGTTCTTTTTATTTTTAGATGTAGGGGAAGGGGTTGAGGAGAGATGGTTGCTCAAAATGAGATTCTCTGTTAATAGCTTTAAAATGGCTAAAAGTTCTAGGGTTAGATGTGTGTGTAAATGTATGTTTTCCAATGGTCTATTATTAGAATTTGGAAATAGCTTGTTTGCTGAGATTGTCACATAATGCTCTTCTTTTCTGCCTCCTGCCCACAGGTAGACCACGTGGCTCTTTAGGCTGGATGGTGACTCAGCCAGGGCTCCACACATGTGGGTCACTAGGACTTGCACTTAGGGGATCACTCCAGGAAAAGGTCCATGATGTCACACCTTTTACATCTGTGATCTAATAATAACAATTTACTAAAAACTTTAAATATTATCTGGCAGACTTTGTTGCCTTTACTGTGACTGGTGCTGACCTGAGTATTTTACATTTGTAAAATTGTCTAAATTGGAAGTTACTGATTGAGATTTCTTTCTTGTTCATTTGGTATAAAAATGACTATAAGATTGGGTAGGGGAGAAGACTTTCTACGACAAAAACTCATCTCTGGTTTCATAAAGTTAACATAACCCAGGTATATTTATCCTGCAGTTCCACAGACACATACTGAGTAACCGCTCAGTGTTGGTGCTAAGGCATTTGTGCCCCTTGTCCTGTTTTTAGGGATGGGCGTGGAGGACACTGGGAGGCTGCAGGGGATGTGTGCACATAAATACCAGCAGCGCTACTTTGCAGGTACTGTGGCAGAAATCCCAGATGCAGCAGGCACAGGAGGGACTATCCAGTCAGTGCCGCAGTCTGCTGAGTGGCTTCTGGTGTGACTCTGTGGCTCTCAGAGTTACTACATGAAAGTAATTTGAATAGGCAACATTAAGAGAAACAAAAAATGGAAAACAGAACTACTGAGGAAGATAAGGAGATATAATTATAAAAGTGACAGATACCCAGACTTCCTAAAAGGAAGAATAGACAAATACAAATAATATACTGCAGGTTGTACTTGCATGTGCTTTGGGTTTTGCAGCCTATGAGTGCCTTCAAAGGCTGTGCTTTTCAAAAAAGCCTAGGACTTTCTGCTTCTGAGGTCGGCCTTCCTCAAACTGCTGAAAAAGGAGTGGCTGTTCGTTAGCCTCAAGAAATCACAAAATCATAGAACACTATTTTCAAACTATTTTTTGTTTTCTTTAAAGGTTGACAAAAGGAAGAGCACATGTCCTGCTCTTAAACAGAGGCCTCCCGTGGTAGGGTGGGGGGCCGGCAGGGACCATGCTGTGGAGGCTGAGCCTGTGCATCCGACACCCCCAGCCCTGTAACCTTAGTGGGCTCTGTGTCAGCAAGCCCTTCTGTGATTTTCGTGTCTGCCAGTTTCTTCTGCTAAAAAATGATAAACCAGTGACTATTTTGGTGCTTATAAGGGATTAATAACAGAATGAAACTTATACTTCAAAACATGAGATATTGTTCTCTGCTTTTTAAGTGTGTGTACTCTGAACACTTAGCAAAGAAGAACTTTGCCAACATCTGCCTGATAGTCTGCATGAGAACCAAGTGAGGATTAAGTTGTGGTCACCCTCAGCTTTGACGTCCACATGTATAGGAAAGACTGAAACTGAGGAAGGGTACTGAGGGCCTGTCGCACTATCCCCAAGGATCCTCGGAAATTGTCACCTCTGAGTGGACAATCTCAGGGCCAGAACAATTGCATATAGGGCTTTGATAGTAGCATTTACAGGACTTGATTATATTTATGTGCTTTTTGTCTATTGTTCCCAATTACGCTATTAAATTATAGGTATTGGATTTTCTAAACTATTTTTCTATACATATGTCATAATGAAATAGGTATTTAATGTAAGTAAGAGAAGTTGCCTAAAGAAATGAAGTTGCTCTCCTTTGAGGCAGAAATACATTTCCTCTGTAACCTTTTGTATGTATACGCACCATCTATGAGCACTTTAAAAAAAAAAAAATTGTGTTAAAATATACTTAATATAAAATTTACCATTGTAACCATTTTTAAGCGTATATTCAATAGTATTAACTACATTCATAATGTGGCACAACCATCACCACTATGCATTTCCAGAGTTTTTCCATCATCCCAGACATAAACTCTGTAGCCATTAAACACTAGCCGGCTATTCCCCACCACCACCAGTGCCTGCTAACCACTTCTGCCTATATAAACTTGCCTGTGCTAGGTAACTGACATAAGTGAAATCATACAATATTTGTTCTTTTCTATCTGGCTTACTTCACTTAGCATGGTATTTCCAGAGTTTATCCATGTTATAGAATATGTCTGAATTTCCTTCCTTTTTAAAGCGGGCTAATATTCCATGGTATATATATATATTTTTTTTTTATTTTTGTTCGTCCATTTGTCTGTTGATGAACATTTGGTTTGTTGTCATTTTTTTGCTATTGTGAACATAAGTGTACACCTATCTGTTTAGTTCCTGCTTTTAGTTCTTTTAGTTATATGCCTAGCAGTGGAATTGCTGGATTATACAGTAATTCTCCATTTAACTTCATGAGGAACCACCATATTATTTCCATAGAGGCTATACCATTTTATATGTCCACCAACAATGTGTAAGGGTTCCAATTCCTCTACATTCTTACCAACACTTGTTATTTTCTGGTTTTGATAATTGCTATTCTATTGATTATGAAGTGATAATTATGGTTTTGATTTACATTTTCCTAATGAATCAAATGATACAATTTTAAATTCAGAAATACCCTCTGTACCAAAATTACTCACTATTACCTACAAGATACATGTCTGCAACAAAGACGCAAGAGTTCTTCATCAATCCTTTACTGCTCCAGGACTGGGCTGCCCTCTCCCACAAACAACAGTTGCTTGAGGTCAAGTGCGCAGCTGTGACCTCAGAGCCCTGAGGCCACTGCACTCTGTGAGACAGGGTAACACTCCTCTAATTAGTTGTCCGTTTGTAAAATACCCTTTTGTTACATTTGTATCAAATTCATCAGGTACCCAAAATGGTTATGTTTATTTATATGGAAGCACAGACAGGCAAATATTTTATGAGCACTGTACACATTTGTATATTGGTAGACTAGCTTGTTAATGATCCCCTCACTCATTAGTGATCAATTTAACATGTATAAGCCTCACGGATGCCAGGGACCTCTTAATGTATTTTTTTTCCTTCCTTTTGAAAGTGGTACATAATGAGTGTTTGATATGAATTAAACTTTACACTTGTATCAGGCAAGCTCGAAGAAGTCTGGCTAAAGAGTATTTTGTTTTTTCATTTTAAAATCCAACCTTAAGAATCTTTTTACCTTGCATTTTTCTCTTTCAGCCTCTGAGCAGATTCCTGTGCCTTCAGTCTAATCTTGGGCAGCCTGAGAAAGTATGCTAGTCCTGGCATGACAATTTTTAACTTATTTATTTCAAAAAATAAGCTAAAAATATTTAATTTTTTGTGTAGATTATTTTTTTTAATCCCTAACACAATATAAGAATTATAAATTTTCAGGTGAGGAAACTGAAATCAGAGAGATTAAATAATTTGCTAAATGTCCCACCACGAGTAGACTACAAACCTATGTGACACTGGGCATGACTTAGAGAAGAGCCCATCTTATCCTTTAAGGTGAAAGTAGGCATCATTGATGACCCTGAGAAAATCTGACTACGTGAACAAGGCTTACAAGTCCTTCTAGGGACATGGCTCCAGAAGCGTAGCCTTCCCTTCGTAGGCACACATGATTTTGACCTACATTTGATATGGCTTCTCTATAGATGTGGACACAACCCTGCTCTAAAGAAAAGCAAAAAAAGGGCTTCACTTTTACTTCATGTCTTGGAGGAAAATTCATGTGTAGCATTTCCACAATGAATGTTGGATCTAAGTCAACTGCCAACAGAGAGACATCTGAGAGTAGAGTATTAAATCAGAAACAGATTGGATATAATCCACTTGTGTCTATGAAGACTCTCTTGTTTCTGCCAGGCTGGATCCATGGAAGAGTTGACAGCCCCCTTCAGTTCTCCTATAGACATCCAATTGGAGGTGCATGACTAATAAATTAGTAATAACCATGTTTCACATTTCTTCCTTTCTTTACAACTTTCTCTTTAAGAACAAATAATTAAAACCAGAAATTACTGTCTTAGGTATCATGAAATATGTGTGGATATAAATGAAAAATATGTGGGAACTACAAGGAGGGTACCCGTAAACAATATCCAGACATGTCATTATTGATCTAGTAGAGGAAAGAGGTCTATTTTGCCTCTGGAAACATTCCAGCTAGTTTTTGGAGATAGACATATAATCACCAAGGTAGAGTAGTCTTTTGTGAATGACGGCTGTTCTTAGATATGTACTGTTGTGCCCAGATCTCGAAATTCCCCACAAAGATCACCAGGGAGCCGAGTCCCATGCAAAAGCAAAAGGGCCTTTTATTGCAAGTTCGAACTTGGGCTCCCGGGGACTCCGCTGCAACGGATCTGAGCCAGGAGCCCTGAGCTCTGGAGCAGGGGGTCCTTATGGTCCCGCGCAGCGGGTGGGTGTGCACAGCTTGAAACAAAGGGGGCACTTCTGGATTGGTTAGGTGGGGGGTCCCTGATTGGTGGGCGATTTCGGGGAATTGCCTGGGATTGTACTGAGTGAAATGGCAGGGAAAGCGAAACTTAACTCTTAAGATGGTGCTGGTCTAGTTCTTTCATTCCCCCCTCTACTTGTAAATTCAAGGGCCCAATCAAGGGTCTGGTACTGTGTGTGTCATCTCTAGCTTTCTGTCTGAAAGGGGCCAATAGTGGCCTCTTAAGACCAGCAGTTGAACAGCTCTTACACGGTCTTGTACAAAAGTGATGAGCCTATTGATAATGTAAGGGTCCACAGTCAGGAGTAGGAGTAATAACACTACGACTGGGAAAAAGAGACTTGGTGTACTGAAGGGGTTACCCTGTCCTGAGAGGCTCTGCTCTGCGCCATGGAGCTCATGCTTTGCCCCTCTGCTTCCTACAGCATCCAGTGTAAATACATGACAATATTTAAGTACATGTGTTTTTCCTTTTATGATCTCTTTCCCTAACTCTGTGAAGAAAATAACTTTTAAAACTCAATTACCATATATACTCGAGTATATACGGTACTGATGTTTTCTCCATTTGGTTGTGAACTGTAAGACAGGCTGCTAAAGGATAGAGCTAGCATGGAAATAGGAAGGCCTGTGACCTCAAAGGGAAAAAAGTAGTGTCCGTGTCCTAGCTGCTATAATGACCCCGACACTCTGCTCCTATAAAGGCTGATTAGGGTACAAATGTGTTCAAAGCAAAAATTGCAAAATATGCCCAGCTATGGTGGCTTATGCCTGTAATCCCAGTATGCTGGGAGGCCAAGGCGCATAGATCACTTGAGGTCAGGACTTCAAGATCAGCCTAAGCACAAACAAGAGCAGTCTCTACTAAAAATAGAAAAATGAGCCTGGCATTGTGTTGGCACCTGTAGTCCCAGCTGTTTAAGAAGCTGAAGCAGAAGAATCACTTGACCCTAGGAGTTTGAGGTTGTTGTGAGCTAGGCTGATGCCAAGGCGCTCTAGCCTGGGATCAAGAAAGAAGACTCTGTTTCAGGGGGGAAAAAAAACCATAAAAATTCAACAAAATATCACTATGTCATTTAGACAATATTCTATTGCTTTGCTCTTTTAAAAAAAGATAAAAGCTGAAAGTATTCATTGCATTTTTGAAATGTGGTTTTAAAATCTCTTTATTATTAGTTTTTTGTCCTAAAAAGTGTTTTTATTTACTTGTTTTTTGTGCGGTTCTTTTATGTTTTTGTTTGTTTGTTTGTCTTTGTTTTTTTTTGTTGTTGTTGTTTTTATTTTAGCTTGCTCATTTGTTTGAAGAACTTTTTTTTGTTGTGTTCATTTTCTTTCTTTAGATGTTCTTCCTCTGGCTATGCTCTGTCCCCTTTGCTTTCCCAGTAGCTGGGATTACATGACGCCCACAACGTCTGGCTGTTTTTGATGTTGTTACTAGAGACGGGGTCTTACTCTGGCTCATTGCTGTTGGTATTGGTCTCGAACCTCTGAGCTCAGGCAATCCACCCGCCTCGGCCTCCCACAGCGCTGGGACTACAGGCGTGAGCCACCACGCCCGGCCTGTCTTTGTTTTTTGAGAAAGTCTCACTTTGTCACCTGTGGTAGAGTGCTATAACGTCACAGCTCACAGCAACCTCAAACTCTTGGGCTCAAGTGATGTCTCAGCCTCCCTAGTAGCTGGAAATACAAGACTCTCCCCCACCCCACTACAATGTCTGGCTATGTTTTTAGAGACAGGGTATGGCTCTTGCTCAGGCTGGTCTTGAACTCCTGAGCTCAAGCAGTCCACCTGCCTTGGCCTCCCAGAGTATTAGGATTACAGGCATGAGC
Source organism: Loris lydekkerianus (assembly GCA_963574355.1). Classification (NCBI taxonomy): domain Eukaryota; kingdom Metazoa; phylum Chordata; class Mammalia; order Primates; family Lorisidae; genus Loris; species Loris lydekkerianus. The sequence continues at coordinate 15,668 of CAUYPK010136289.1, read as the reverse complement.
TACTTCACTCAGCCCCTACTTATTTTGGGGGATAGATTTTTTTCTTTTTCTTTTCTATCTTAGTTTTTTAGAGAGATGGGTGGGGTCTTGCACTGTTGCCCAGGCAGTGGTTATTCACAGGCTCAATCCCACTACTGATCACCATGGAGTTTTGACCTATTCCATTCTGATCTGGGTTGGTTCACCTCTCCTTAGGCAACCTGGTAGGTAGTCTTCTGCCCCAGGAGGTCACCATGTTGATGTTGTACTTAGCAGGGACACCCAATAAGCATAACAAACTCCAGCCCAGCACACCTGGGCTCAAGCTACCATCCTCCTGCCTCAGCCTCTCAAGTAGCTAGAACTGCAGGCGCGTGCTGCTGCACCCAGCAACAGATTTTTTTTCCTTAGATGTAGTATTCTGTTTCTGAGAAAGCTCTTTATTATGCATTATTTTTGAAATTTATGAAAACTTGATGTTTTTGCCATGTTTTTTGAAAAGCAATATTTTAAATAAAGGTTTAAAGTTTGGGCAGGCTTGCCTTTTGCCTGAATTTTTTTATTAGATCCAAGTTTTTAAAAATAAGTTTTTCTTGGGACGGTGTGTGTGGCTCAAAGGAGTAGGGCACCGGCCCCATATGTCAGAGGTGGTGGGTTCAAACCTAGCCCTGCCCAAAAACTGCCAAAAAATAAAATGAAAATAAGTTTTTCTTTTAGAATTTAAACTTTAAAACTATTATGTTTTTACCCAAATTCCATTTTGTGAACTTTTTGGTATTTTATTAAAAGCCTATTTAGTTTACTTGACCCTAACCAAATCAGAAAGACTGAGGCATTGCCCAGAGATGATCTCTAGGAGGATTGTGGCCACAGATCTCAATTCTAGAACTAAATTGGACTGGTATGGACCAAGATCCTGGCTTGGGAAAAGACGCATTTTCATGGAGGCTTGAAGACTGTATACTTTAGGTGAAAAGGCCAGTGAATGCAGAGAGTGAAGAGGTATAATTATCAATAACACCCAAGATTTAAGCCACCTCAAATCATACAGCATCTAGGTCTTGTGTTCAGTGCTGTGGCTCAGGTCACACTGAACCCCAGGGTAACCTCAGTGCTTCCAGGACTGCCCTCTTCTTTCTCTGTTACTTCCAGAGCCTCTGAAGGCCTCTCACACTTGTTTTTTTTTTGTTTGTTTGTTTGTTTTTTAAATGGTAATAATAGCACAAAAAGGCCACAGTCTTCTCAATAAGAAAACAGAAATGTGGTGTGTACCATTACATAACCTAGTTTCTCTGGTGATAAAATCTTAGTGTTTGAGAACTGTTGTGAAGTCTTCCTGCAGAGCCTGGGCCCCTCTTTTTCTGTGTTGAGTGAAGAGGTAGAACCTTTGTCCATGCACCCCATAAAAAAACACAGTGACAGCCAGACTAAAATGTCCTGAAGTGTCACGTTATCTGACATGTGTTTTATTTACAATCCTGTGCGTCCAGCACTACAAGTTATTTTAGAGATGAATTAATTAGAATTGGCACCAGAGTCAGACTACCAAATAAAATGGAGGGCACCCAGGTAAATGTGAATTCTAGAAAAACTACTTACATTAAAAAATTGTTCATTGTTTGTGTGAATTAACATTTACCTGGGCATCCTATTTTTTTTATGTAAATCAGGCAACTACCTCTATACCTAAAGCTAGACTATATAAAAATTTACATGAAGTACTATCATTGGGTACATGAGAAATATTCTCTCCTTTTTTCTCCTCATTTAAAGTTGAGGAAGCCTACATCATTTCTTCTGCTCTCTTCCTGTGTATCCAGATTAAAATATTTGTCTCTGGGATGTAGCTCACCATTTCTGGTGCCTTATTGCGGCGCCTGGGGCTCTTATAATTGCAGTGTGATTTTGGTGAGGCCAGCTGTGGGCAGCAGGTCTCCGCCTCTCCTGACCTGCCTCAGATGTTCTCAGCATTTGCGTGTGTTCCCAGTCAGGACCCTGTGACAGTCCCAGTCAGCTGGAGGCAGCAGAAACAGGCATGTGAACCCCTGACACAGCTCCTGGTGCGTGGCCCAAAGTATGTAACTGTCCAAATTCTCTTAGGATCTCAAAGCATTTCCATATTAAGTTATTCAAGTGACCTAGAGAACAGAGAAAGCTCAGAAGTTAGAAGGGAACTGGGAGAATTAATTGCTAATATGTTCTAAGACTTCAACAGTTAGTGTCCAAAGAAGAAAGAACAGAGATAACAATTTCCACTAAGGTTGCTGGTTGTAGGAATTTAAACATTGTCTACAAAGCATTTCTGATATAATTTAGTAAAATGTAGTCTATTGGGAAGATCTTTTGCAAAAGGAAGCTTGTATTTCCAAAGGACTTTGTGAAAGGTGTAAAGGGCACACCGTGAACTAGGGATGACACACCCTGTTTTAAATTGGATTTCCTGCTAGTTCTGATCGCAGGCATTCTTCCCGGACTGGGGTGAATTCAGTTCCAGTGTTTGCTTGTAAAACTGAATCCAGTCATTGTATTTGCAGTTTGGCTTCCTGCCTTCTGTTAAAGTACAGAGCAAACTTCAGCTAGTTACTCCCTATGATTCTGTATGCTCCTTAAAAAGTGGGGAAAGGAAAGGGGAAAACCCAAGGGTGACTGAGTTCATTTACATACCGTGCCAGAGGGCAGCTGCTGGCTGCCTGTTATCACATGATTCTGTGGAGAATCCTGATATTCCACTTACTGGAATAGGAGACAGCCTTTTAAAAAAGGTATCTAGTCTTTCTCTTTTTATAGTTCAAGTTTTGGCAGCTAAATAACTTCCTGACTTTTACTTTAACAAATATAGGTGTAAATATACAAGATTTTATGTTCCTCCCTCTTTGCAAAGTTTTGTTTATGAAAAAAGAATTTATATAAAAAGATAATCACAAGGCAGGGTGGTGGCATTGCTGACTGGGGACCTGTTTGAGTATAAACATCTTCTGAATTTGTGGGAAAAGCTTGGAGGGCTCACCCCTTCTCCCTTGAGTTTTAGAGAATGTGCTGTAGTTTGCTCAGTGTAATTCCAGCAGCCCCTTGAAGACACCTGGCAAAACTTGGCAGAATACAGAGCAGAACCGATCCAGAAGGAATCAGTGGCACCAGCCTCCATGTCCGTAACAATCAGGTGTTAGAGTCATTCTCCTGAGTTAAACTTAAGAGCCTCTAGAGTTGAGGGAAGAACAGAAAGGATGGTTCCCAAACTGCACTTCCTCACACTGCGGGGTTCCCCTCCAGATACTGCAGTGACGCCTGAGGCCTTGGGCAGCACGTGCCTGAGGAATAGCAAAGCCAGCCTTCCTATCGCTGTCCTGATGGAGTTATTTAATTCTGATCTAGTCTTTTGGATTAGAGCCAGATTTGGATTAGATTCCTTTATGTTTTTTTAGATTTAGTGTTACATAATTGGAAGAAGTTTAAATGTTCTGTTGAATAAATATCTATAAATTTTGAATTTACTATTCACAAAGAACAAAGTCCTGTTGCCTCGCTGTTATTTTACGAGGTGCCAAGAGAGAAATCAGAAAATTTAAGACATGGATTTTGGTAACGTGGGTTTTGGTCATAGAAAGCCATTGGCTAGAAGCATTTAAAGTCAACTCACTGTCATATAGCAGCACACCATGAACAAAAAAGAAAACTGAATTCCTTCTCTTTGGATGTTTTGTGGAGATGGTACATTCAGCTGCCTCGTATTCAGAAGAACCGTATGTGCAGGAATGAAACTGTTGAGGAGATTCCCAAAGTTACCCGCAGGATGCTAAAGGGATAATGGCAACTGAACGCCAGGAACTCTGGAAAGACAGAGTTTGAAGAGGCCAAAATGAAGCCACTCTGGAAAGACGGTGTCTAAAGAGGGCAAATGAAGCCATTGCTAAGCAGGGGTGCTGATTTCCCTTCTCTGGTCTGGTGTTCAAGGGGCTTAAAAGTCGTCATTCGGGTCTTCACAAGAAGAAAAAAAAGCTGAGCAAACCAAAAATCAATACTTCTTAGCTACATCAGACAATTGAGGTCACAGAACAAACTACTGCCCCCCAAATTTGAGTGAGAAACAGGCAGATATAGAGACTCACAGCTTCTCAGAGCAAAAGTATCTGTTGGAACCAGTACCAAGGTAGAAAAATTTAACTTACTTGACAAATTGTCAGATGCTTAGTGTGGACAGGGCCCAGTCTTGGAGAAACAGATGCACTTTGGTGAGTTTGGTTCTCACTATGAAGAGCAGAGAAACATCCCCTTCTGCTTCCAACAGGGAGGAGGAGAAATGTAGCCATATAATAAATTGTGGTATACGTATACCATGGAATACTATGCGGCCTTAAAGACCTTCTTTAACAGCCTCTAGGGAAACCCAAAGATTACAAGGAAGACAAAAACACAGGCACCAAAGAACATTCTAGCTGTAGCAAATAGTGAAGACAACCTAATTCTCAGCCAGGTAAACCTAACATGAAAGATACACAGTACATACCTGAGTTCCTCTTACCCCGGATGTCATGTCTGGGTTTCAACAAAAAATTACAGTTTGAAGAAACAGAGAAAGCATTAGAACCAGATTCAGATATTACGAAGATGTTGTAATTAATTAGTCTAGGAATTTTTAAGATACCTAACATTAATGAGCTGGGAGCTCTAAAGAGAAAAGTGGACAGCATGAAAGAAAAATGGGGACTGCAGAAAGGAGTACAGGGAATGCTGGAAATCAAAAGTACCACGGCAGAAATGAAGAATGCCAGTGATGTATGAGTAGACTGGATATGGCCTCTGAAAGGACTGTCAACCAAAACTGAAAAACAAAAAGGAAATAGGATGAAAAAAACGAAACATAATACCCAAGAACTATGGGACATTTATAAAAGATATACATGCAGTGGGAATACAAGAGAAAAAGAAAGGAACAAAAGAAATATTTGAAACAATATAATGACTGAGAATTTTTCAAAATTAATGATATGTGCCAAGCCACAAATACAGGAAGCTCAAACAACAACAAGCAAGATAAATAAAACAAAATTTATACCTAGGCATGTCATTAAGTAGACAAAGGAAAAAAATCTTGAAAGAAACCAGAGGAGAACAGAAACACTACCTATAGAGGAATAAGAGTAAGAATTGCATCAGACTTCTCCTCAGAAATCATACCAACATTTAAACTATAGAAAGAAAGAGCTCACCAACCTAAAATCATGTATCTTAGCAAAAGTATCCTTGAAAAGTAACAGAAATAAACACTAGCTCAGACGAACAAAAACTGAGGGAATTTGTTGATAGTAAAGCCGCTTTGCAAGAAATGTTAAAAGAAATTCTTCAAGGCCAGGCATGGTGGCTCACGATGGGAGCCGAGTTGAATGGATTGCCTGAGCTCACAGGTTTGAAATCAGCCTGAGCCAGAGTGAGACTTCATCTCTAAAAATAGCCAGGCATTGTGGTAGGCACCTGTAGTCCTAGTTACTCAGGAGGCTGAGGCAAGAGAATCACTTGAGCCCAAGAGTTTGAGGTTGCTGCAAGCTATAAAACCACGGCATTCTACCGAGGGTGACAAAGTAAGATTCTGTCTCAAAAAAAAAAAAAAAGAAAGAAAGAAAAGAAATTCTTCAAAAAGAAGGAAACTAATATAGGTTAGAAACTGAGATTTACATAAAAAAGGAAGATCATTAGAGAAGGAATAAATGAAGGTAAAATAAAACTTTCTCAATTGATCCAACAGATAGTAGTTTGTTTAAAATAATCACAACAATGTATTTAGTTATTATATCTCATGTGTAAGTAAAATGAATGACAGCAATGGGTATGATGGGAGATTGTGGAATATTTTGTTATTATAATGTACTTACTCTACCCATGAAATAGTATAATGTTATTTGAAAGTGAACTTGAATTACTTGTAAACTCATGACTTTATGACAGGTATATGTTCTAATAAATATGTTGTTAGGTAATGTCATCCTTGTGTGAACACCACAAAGTGTACTTATACAGACTTAGTGCCACAGCCTACTATACCTAGGCTGATGGCATAACCTACTGCCCCTGTGGTGCAAACCTGTACTGCAATTACCACATATACTCGAGTATAAGCCAAGTTTTTTTCGGCACAAAATTTGTGCCGAGTTCGGGTTTTTAGGCACAAATTTTGTGCCAGGAAGAACTTGGCTTATACTCGAGTATATAGGTACCATCCTAAATGCTATAACCATTTGTAACACAATTAAGTACAAGTACATGTATCTGAACGTATTTAAACATAGAAGAGGGGCAATCAAAATACAACATAAAAGATAAACAGTGGCACACCTATACAGGGCATTACCATGATTGGAGCTTGCAGGACTCGAAGTTGCTCTGAGTGAGTCAGTGAGTGAGTGGGGAGTGAATGTGAGGGCCTCAGACATTACTGTGCACTGCTTGTAGGCTTTTATAAACACTGCATACTTAGGCTACACTAAATTTATAAAACAATTTATTTCAATAATAAATTAATCTTAGCTTACTGTACATTTACTTTATAAGCTTTTTAATTTGTTTTAACTTTTTGATTCTTTTATAATAACACTTAGCTTAAAACACAGCTATACAAAATTATTTTCTTTACATTCTTATTCTATAAGCTTTTTTCTATTTAAAAAATTTTCTTATTTTTTTCTTACTTTATAAACTTTTTTTCCTGAAAGCTAAGACAGAAGCATATACATTAGCCAGAGGCAGAATCATCCATATCACTGTCTCCACCTCCACATCTTATCCTGCTGGAGGGTCTTCAGGTGCAGTGAAACAGTTCCTTTTTCTGGATATCTCCTGAAGGACTTACCTGAAACTATTCTTTAGGAGATGTTACTCTTTTCTTTTGTTGTTTTTTCTTTTTTTCTTTTTTTTTTTTTTTTCAGATTAATATGAGGGTACAATTAGCTTCTATTGTTTGCATTTGTTAGGTAGAGTCCCTGTTTAGTTGTGTCCGGCCCCCAATAGGTGTGCCATATACCCTTAGTGTACCCATCAAACAGGAGCAGCAATTCCCTTCCTTCCTCCTCTGTCCTTTCGTTCCTCTCTCCCCTCCCCCCTATCCTGAATTGAATTGAGTTTTTCCTTTTGTTTTGTTTTGTTTTGTTTTGTTTTGTTTTGTGGTGTCACTCTTTTAAGAAATATGTTGATGGTGGTTTGTTTCGTTTTTTTTATCATAATTTGTAAGCAGATAACATACCATGAACATTTCTCTCTATGAATGAAAACCTGTCAGTGTTGGGATCCATGTTTTCAAACTTTTGGAAAAAGTGTGGTGAGGTCTGTAAAACCTTCTGCTAAACTCTGGGGTAGAGCTCCAGAGTAGGAGCTCTTTTTTTCTTCTCCTAAATTTTCATTTTCTCCTGCTTCTTCACATGCATTTGTGTTCCAGTTCAACAATTCTTCCTTAGGCAGTTCCTCAGGACAACATCACTTACTGATAGGAGTTTTTCAACTCCATCGTAATCTTATGGGGCCATTGTTGTATATGCAGCCTATCATTGACTAAAATGTCATTATGTGGCACATGACTTTATAATATGTTAATAGAGGGAAAAAAATAGAATTATATAAAATGTCTAGTTAAAACCATAGGCAAGAAAAGAATGAATACAATAACAAACAACAAAAACAAAGAAAAGGAAATAGTTAACAAATGATAGCTATGAATCCTGCTATGTCAGTAATCACTTTGAGCATCAGCAATCTGAACTCTCTAATTAAAAGATTATCAGTTAATTTTTTTAAGAAAGACCAAGACTGAACTATATGATATCTATAAGAACTCCATTTTATATGTATGAAAACAAGAAGGAAAGTAAAGAGATGGAGAAAAAGTGATCAGCCTGACATTGACTAAAGAAACTAGAAAAAAAAAAATCTAGAGTAACTATGTCAATTTTAGACAAAGCTAACTTCAGAGCAAGGAAAGTTATCAGAGTTAAATGGGAAGGAGCGTTACATGATGATAAAGGGATCAGTTCTCCAAGAAGACACAACCCATATAATGGGCACGTGTGTAATGACAGATTTGATACAGCACTGACAGCACTGCAGGGAGCAGAAGATGAACCCACTTGCATAGCTGGAGGCTGTGACACTCTTTTTAAAGTGATTGACAGATCCAGCAGGCAGAAATCAATAAAAGCAAAGTTGAACTCAAACAACATTGTCAATCAATTAGAACTGGTTTGCATGTATAGAATACTTCAACAACAGCAGAATATTCTTCTTCAAAGGTTACATAAAACATGCAGCAAGATTTACCAGATTCTGGGTCATGAAATATACCTCAGCAAATTTAAATGATAGAAATCACATAAAGTGTGTTTCAGACCACAATGGAATTAAATTAGGAATCAGTAACAGAAAGCTATCTGAAAACCTCCAAAATTAAAATTCAGAGGTTAAACATACACTTTCAATGAATGTACATCAAAAGTCTCACCTGATATTTAACCTCTGTGAAATAATAACATAAACAAGTATTTATTGGAAAGCTATCATAGCAAAACAAAACTAGATGTCATAAAATAATAACAGACCTTTTTCATAACTAACTTCATGATAAGTCACTTTATAAATGGTATCTTATTTAGTCCTACCACAATCCTATAGTGTAAGTAATATTATTTTTAAATTGCAGAGTACAAATGTTACGGTTGCATGAATTGCTTGTGTATAGTTGGAGTCACAGTTGTAAGTGTGCCCTCATCCAGAGAGTGTGCGTTGTACCCTTCAGGTGTGAATTTACCCTCCTCTCCTGCCCCCACCCATCTGCTGGCTTTCCCATTGAGTTTTACTACCAAATGTTCACATGGATGTTGGTTGATTAGTTCCAATTTAATAGTGAGTGCATAAGATGTTTGTTTTTCCATTCTTGTAAAACTTTACTTAGAAGAATAGTCTCTACTTCCATCCAGATTGTTATAAAAGGTATTAGTTCACCAATTTTTTTTCTTTTTTTCTTTTATTTATTTTATTTTTTTTATTATTATTAAATCATAGCTGTGTACACTAATGCAATCATGGGGCACCATACACTGGTTTTATATACCATTTGACATATTTTCATCACACTAGTTGACATAGCCTTCCTGGCATTTTCTTAGTTATTAAGACATTTACATTCTACATTTAGTAAGTTTCACATGTACCCTTGTAAGATGCACCGTAGGTGTAATCCCACCAATCACCCTCCCTCCACCCATCCTCAACTCCCTCCCCTCCCCATTCCCCCTATTCTTAGGTTATAACTGGGTTACAGCTTTAATGTGAAAGCCATAAATTAGTTTCATAGTAGGGCTGAGAACATTGGATACTTTTTCTTCCATTCTTGAGATACTTTACTAAGAAGAATATGTTCCAGCTCCATCCATGTAAACATGAAAGAGGTAAAGTCTCAGTCTTTCTTTAAGGCTGCATAATACTCCATAGAGTTCACCAATTTTTTTTATGGCAAGTAGCACTCTATGGCACACATACACCACTTTTTATTAGTCCACTCATGCATTGATAAACACTTGGGTTGGTTCCACATCTTTGTGAATTGTGTTGCAGTAGACATTTGAGTACTCTTGTCTTTTTGATAAAATGACTCTTTTTCCTTTGGATAAATACCCAGCAGTGGGGTTGCTGGATCAAATGGTAGGTCTACTTTTACTTCTTTGAAGTATCCCCATATGACTTTCCATAGAGGTTATAATACTTTATAGTCCTACCAGCAGTATATAAGATAACTTTCTTTCTGCATCCATACCAGTATCTGTTGTTTTGGGATTTTTTTTGATAAAGGCCATTCTCACTGGGGTTAGGTAGCTTTGGTTTGCATTTCCCTGGTAATTAGAGATGTTGACCATTTTCTCATACCGTATATACTCGAGTATAAGCCAAGTTTTTTCGGCACAAAATTTGTGCCGAAAAACCCGAACTTGGCACAGATTTTGTGCCAAAAAAACTTGGCTTATACTCGACTATATACGGTATGTTTATTGACCATCAGTCTATCTTCTTTTGAAAGTTTCTGTTCATATCTTTTACCTACTTTTTTACAGAATTGTTTTATTTTTTTTCTTGCTAATTTACTTGAGTTTTTTATAGATTCTGGTTATCAGCCCTTCATCAGATGTATAACATGCAAATATTTTATCCCATTCTATAGGTTGTGCTTTTGCTGTATTGATATTATTATTTTTATTTTAATGATGAGGAATCTGAGCTTTAGAAATGTTAAGGAACTTGTCCAAGGTTCCACTGGTGATAAATGGTCTGCTGAACCTGAGAGCCACATCTGTCTGACTCCACAACTCATTCCCTTTGTCTTTGTGGCTCCTTTAAAGTCAACCCATGGTCTTGCTGTGGAAATATTTCCTGCTTAGGGAAATACCAGCAAACTTCAAGTCTTCTGTTAGAACAGTGGTTCTCAACCTTCCTAATGCTGTGACCCTTTAATATAGATGCTCGTGTTGTGGTAACCCCCAACCATAAAATTTTTTTCATTGCTACTTCATAACTGTAATTTTGCTACTGTTATGAATCGTAAACAGAACACAGTTAATTATCCAAGTGGAGATTTTCCTTGCTATTCTTTCTAGGGTTTTTGTCTATTCAATTTAGTTTCTCCCCATTCTTTTAGGAACCCCTGCTAAACTGCAGAGGATTGACAGAGGCCTCTTTGAACAACACCAGTGGCAAAGCCCATATCCAATTAAGCTTTGCTTCCTGGCAGAGTTTACTGATTCCTGTTCTTATGGTCCTGTTTATGCACTTTACTCTGTCTAAGCTTTGAGGCCTATAAGTTATTCAAAGCTTTAGCTTATTATTTGCACTGTTTCTGTTATGAAGGCTAGCCCATTGTCAAATTTAAAACAGTGTAGCAACCTAAACCATAGAATAATTTCTCTGGAAAACATTTTTACTACTTCAGGAGTCCTTTTTATCCTGGTGAGGAAGGCTTTTACCTATTCCAAGTATGTGCAGACCATCACCAGCAAGTACTTGTTCCCTTTACATCTGGGCATTTCAGTAAAGTCTACCTAGAAGTCCTCAAAGGGTGTTGGTCCATATGACTGGATTCCTGGGGATACCATTGGTCTTTGGCACACGTTGAACTGGCTGCAGATGACATACTGTTGATTGACAGTTTTGGCCAGGGTTGCCAGGTACGAGATGTAGAGGTACCAGCCCAACAACTTCACTAAAGACTCCTGTCACCCTAGTGGCTCCTAGAAGCTGGGGGACTGCTACTCATCCATCTGGCATCTTTATCTATCCTCCCTTCATTTTCTGGCTTCTCTCTAGGAATACTGCTAAGTATTCCTGCTCTTCCTGAGAGTAGATAGGTGAGAGCTCCGGAACCCATGGGATGAGGGGAGTACTCAACCTGGTACAGGTTGGATGCAGCCCTTTTTGTCTCAATACCGACTCTAGTGCTTCCTTTAGTGATGGTGGAAGCATCTCTTTGATGTCCATGACAGTGCATCACTGCTGCTCTCTGGGGTTTCCATACTGCCTCTAACAATTGAAGTATCTCCTGCTCATACTTAATGTTCTTTTCCCCAGAATTTAATGGTCCCTTTTCCTTGTACAGTGCCCTGTATACTTGGAGAGTCAGAAAAGTATACTTGGAGCCTGTGTAGATATTCACCTAGTTCTAAGGCTCGAGTCAAGGCAATTAACTCAGGCTTCTGAGCCAATGTTCCTTGGGGTAGGGGCTTAGCCTCTACAGTCTCTGTTAAGGTAACCACTGCATACCTAGCCTGTCGCTCACCTTGCACCATCATGTAACTGCTTCAGTCTACATACAAGTCCCAGTTTGCATCTGTCCAAGGCTGATCACGCAAGTCAGGTCTGCTAGAATACACATTATCCATAATTTCCGTACAGTCATGCTCAGTCTCTTTTCCACTGATTGGAAGGAGCATGGCTGGGTTCAGGGTGTTCTTGCATTAGAGAGCCAAAAATGTTCCTAGTGTCCATCAAAGTGACCACAGAGTGGGGTACTTTCACTCTGAGATTTTGCTCTAGAGGCAGCTTATCAGCTTCTTGCACAAGGAGAGCAGTAGCAGCTAGAGCCCGTAAGATGGTGGCCATCCTTTTGCCGCTCCATCCTACTGCTTAGAGGCCTGTAGCTTATTACCTGGTTCAACACACCCACAGCCATCTTTCCTCTCTCTCAGATATACAGAGTGAAGGGCTTGGCCAAGTCTGGTAGCCCCAATACAGGTGCATTTACCAGCCTCATCTTTAGCTGGGAGAAGGCATGTTCCTGTTCTCCTCCCCATTCTAAGGGCTCTCCTTCCTCTCCTTTAGTTGCCTCATACAAGGGCTTTGCAAAGTTGGAGATCCAAAGATGACAAAAGCTGACCTAGACTAAGAATTCCTGAACCTGCTTTCAGCTTGTGGGGGTGGGGAAGCGATTAATGACCTGCCTCCATTCCATGCCTAGATTCCTCTCCCCCTGCTGGATAGTAAATCCTAGATAACGTACTTGCTGCTGGCAAATCTGGGCCTTTCGTTTGGACACTTTATAGCTACATGCCTCTAGATGTCACAAAAGACAGTTCATGCTTTGGGTGCAACTCTTTAGGGTAGGGTACCCTAAAAGGAGATCATCAACATACTGGAGCAGTGCACACCCTAATTCCTCAGCTGGCAATTTCACTAGCCAGCGCTTCTCCAGAAATCGTGGATGAGTTTTGAACTTCTGTGACAACCTGGTCCATGTGTACTGGATCACAGTTGCCCTGTCTGGTCTCTCCCACTGGAAAGCAAACAGCCTCTGGCTTTCCAGAGCCAGACTTATACTGAAAAAAAGCATCTTTTAAGTCCAGGCAAGTGAATCACTTGGCTTCTGCTGACAGCAGACTCAGCAAAGTATATGGATTAGGCACAGTAGGATGCAGTGTTACAGTTACACCATTTACTGGGAAATTCTCATTTTAGGTTCTAATTTTTCCTGAGGTATCTATACAGACACAGCAGATAACATTTAATACTATACAGAGTTTTCCAGTTTAGCCAAGAGGCGACCTTTGTTGCTTCAGAGCAAATATAACTGCTCTATATAATTCTATACTCTTTGGCCAGTCTCTTAGTCCCATTTAACAGATGAGTTTAATAAAACAGGTATGTCTCATTTTATGAGTTGACAGTACAGACAAGGCTGGGATTTAATACAGGTAGGCCACAGTCTTTTTTCTCCTTTTAAACCATTTCTCTCTCTCTAATTTCTCTTTCCATTAAAGGTAAATTACAGCAGAACCAACTCAGTTGCTAAAATAAATTGTATCTTCAGTATACTGGGTCTGATTATTTGCATAAAATACAGTAAGAATAATTATTCATCATCTAGGCTTTCTTTTTCTTTAAAATTAGCTTTGTGGGAACCTTTTATAAGGAGCCTCAGGTTAAGATTTGAAAGCCTTTCAGAGCCCAGGTTTCATCTGTGCCATTAGATACCTGTATGCATTGGGTAAATTCCTCTTTTCTTGAGATCCCTAAGCACATTTCAATTCCCGGACCCGCCAGCAAGCAACCTTCTTTTCTTACCACATATCAGGAAACGTTACTGATGGGTATCTGGCCAGTTTTCCAAAGGGCTTTTTTATTGTCCTTATAAAGCCAACCTTAATTCCTTAATGCAGTCTGGACACCTTTGGAAATGCTATTCCAGCCAAAGCCTTGGTAAAATAACCAGTGCCTTCATCATGTCCTATAGAACAAAACAGATTCTTACTGAACTTACACAAATAACTATATTGTCAGAAATTAAGAATACTTACAAATGGTTTTCAAATTTCAGAGAAATCAAGGAAAGAGAAAAAAATACATGTTTCAAATTCTGCTCTTAAGTACATACATTGCTTGAAAAAGCTACAAATAGCTTAAAAGACAGAAAATGATTTTCTTGACTTCTAGAAAACAAAACGTACAAAGAATCAATATTTTAAACGAAAAGCCATAACAAACTAGCCCAGTTCCACATGACTAATTTCTGTTCTGTTTAAAGTTAGGTTAGCAATACTCATAGACATGTTAACTTTCCAATGAAAGTTCTAAAAGACTGGTTTTAGTCCTAAGGTACTCAATTTCCAAAGACATCAGAAATTTGAATTCGAGAGAATTTATCAGCCTCTCTTAATATTTCTTTCTTTTTTTTTTCCTTTTTTTCTTTTTTTTTTTTTTTTTTGGACAAACTTTGGACTCAGCTAGTTACAAAGAAAACCTTTGTTTTAGATGAATTAAAATTATTACCACCAATTTACATTAGGAAAGACCTATGTCTTACACATTAAGACAGACCAATGTTTTATAGGTGAGGATAGACCAATGCTTTATACATTAGTACGACAAAGGTCTTAATAATATTGGCACGTACATATAACCATAACTTATGTAAAATTAATCACCATTTCTTATTCAACAGTGTTTGCTATACATTTTTTATATGTAAGGACAGACCAATGCTTTATAATATTGGAATATAAATATAACCATAACTCACACAAAGTTAATCATCATTTTATATTTGAGAATGTTTCCTATACATTTTTAATAAATCAAATAAGTCTAATTTGTTTTCCATTGACTTTCAGTGGTCCTAATATTTCAGAAAGACCAAATTTAGAGTTGTGGGGTTGTGTGTGTGTGTGGGGGGGGGTTGTTTGTTTCTTTTTTGTTGGCCTGGGCCACCAGCCTCAGTGCATGTGGCCAGCACTGAAACCACTGTGCCGCAGGCGCCAAGCCCCATATTTAGAGTTTTTTTGTTTTGTTTTATTTTGTTTTAATTAAATCATAGCTGTGTACATTAATGCAGTCATGGGGTACAATGTGCTGGTTTTATATACAATTTGAAATATTTTCATCGAACTGGTTAACATAGCCTTCATGGCGTTTTCTTAGTTATTGTGTTAAGACATTTATATTCTACATTTAGTAAGTTTCACATGTACCCTTTTAAGATGCACCATAGGTGTGATCCCACCAGTTACCCTCCCTCCACCCATCCTTCTCCCCTCCCCTCCCTTTTCCCTCTCCCCTTTCCCCATATTCTTGGGCTATAATTGGGTTATAGCTTTCATATGAAAGCTATAAATTAGTTTCATAGTAGGGCTGAGTACATGGGATACTTTTTCTTCCATTCTTGAGATACTTTGCTAAGAAGAACATGTTCCAGCTCCATCTATGTAAACATGTTTGAAAGAGGTAAAGTCTCCATCTTTCTTTAAGGCTGCGTAATATTCCATGGTGTACGTATACCACAGTTTATTGATCCATTTGTGGGTCAATGGGCACTTGGGCTTCTTCCATGACTTAGCAATTATGAATTGGGCTGCAATAAACATTCTCGTACAAATATATTTGTTAAAGTGTGATTGTTGGTCTTTTGGATATATACCTAGTACAAGAATTGTAGGATCAAATGGCAGGTCTATTTTTAGTTCTCTTAAGTGTTCTTCAAACATCTTTCCAAAAGGAACACATTAGTTGGCATTCCTACCAGCAGTGTAGTAGTATTCCCTTTTCTCCACATCCACGCCAACATCTCTGGTTTTGGGATTTTGTGATATGGGCTAATCTTACTGGAGTTAGATGATATCTCAAAGTAGTTTTGATTTGCATTTCTCTGATAATTAAGGATGATGAGCATTTTTTCA
>CAUYPK010136287.1:0-37827 GCA_963574355.1 Loris lydekkerianus | reverse complement strand
ATGGAGAATATTGATAAGTCTGGTAAAATTTTGGGTATCGAGTTTTTCAAAAGTCCAGTGGATATTTTTAATCCTTTCACCACTATGGAAGTTGGTGTTTTATCAAAAGTTTCTGAGTGAGCTTACTTTTGTGGTAGAGGATTGGTTTGGTCATTATGGAGGATAGGTCTGAGAATATCCTGAAGAGCTGGTTTGGTTATGGCAAATTTTTTCAACATATGAATGTCATTTAAGTATTTAATTCCTCCATCTTAAATGAAACTCAATTTAGCTGGATACAGGATCTGGGGTTCAAAGTTATTTTTGCTTTAGGAGATTAAAAGTTGATGACAACACTCTTCTGTCTTGAAAAGTTTCAGCAGAGACATCTGCAGTCATTCTAATATTTTTCCCTTTGTAGGTAATGGACTTATTATGTCTGGCTGCTTTCAGAATTTTCTTCTTCATATTAATGTTAGTGAAGTTAATTATGATATGCCTGGGGGGTGTCTTATTTAGATTGAGTCGTGCTGGAGTTCTAAAACTGTCTTCTATCTGAATGTCAGAATGTCTTGGCATGTCTGAAAAATTCTCTTTCATAATTTCACACAGAAGGGCCTCTGTGCCTTGTAAGGCCACTTCAGCACTTTCAGGGATTCCAATGAGGCAGATATTAGCCTTCTTCAAATTATTCCAGAGCTCTCTAAGAGAATGATCCATTTTTGCTCTCCATTTCTCTTCTTCTTTGAGAGTTTGGGAGTGTTCAAAGACTTTTTCTTCAATGTCAGAAATCCTTTCTACTTCTTGCTCCACTCTGGTACTGAGGGCTTCTACTGTATTTTTCAGATCTTTGAGGGGTGCGAATTCTTGCTTCAATGCATCAAAATCTTTGGTGGTTTTGTCTTTAAATTCGTTAAATTCTTGAGACAACTTTTGAATTGACCCTCGAATTTCTAATTCCAAATTTTCCTCCATTCTATTAATCTTGTTTGCAATCCAAATTCTGAATTCAATTTCTGACATCTTGGCCAGCTGTTTATGAATGGGATATTCAGTTAAATCTGTCATATCTTTCCTTGGGGGGTTGATCTATTCTGGTTATTCACGTTACCAGAGTTTTTCCACTGATTCCATCCCATGATTATTTTACACCATTTGACTTTTCCCCTGGAGCTTTTTTGAGGACCCATACAGTGCTATGGCCTGAGAAACTGGGGGTCTGTTTGGTGTGGTTGCCCTAAGTGGTTCTGTCTTATTTTCAGCTGGTCTCTGTTCAACTGTAGTGAAACATTTACTCTGGGTTGAAGTCTCAGCTATGGATAAATACCAGTAATTACGTCACCCAGCCCCCACAGGCAACAATTGGAAAAGGAAAATCAAACCTTCCTACAACCACACACCCAGGGCATCACCTGAATAGTCCTCGGGCGATTAGCTGAGTTCAAAGGGTCCAAATCAATTGTCTCAGTCAGCACCTATCTCTGGTGGAAGACTTTAAAAGGTCTCTGGCAACTGGATCGCAGGGGTCTGGTGACTACTCTGATCTGGCTTGCTCCAGTGCTCCGTGGAGTCAGGACCCATCCAGTGAATAGATCAGTCTGGGAAGGTTGATGCTTCCTTCCCCACCTTGCACCTCTGTCACACCCAGTCACTGATAGCCCGGCAGGGCTGTGACTTAGTTGCACTCCAGGGGTTTACACCTGCCTGAATCACACTCCAGGGGTTTACACCTGCCTGAATCACAAGGAAATCTATTTCTGCTCAGCAAGACCACTGCGCTCTGCCTCTATCCATCGGGGGGGGGGGGGGGTGAGGCCTGGCAACCTCAGGCACTTGATGGAAGCTCTGGAGGGTGTTCACTCAGTTCCAGCCCTGACCCTGATTGCTATTACTGACCGAACAGAACAGTCCAACTTTTTGGAAATTTATTTCTGTCCCTGCTAAATTCCCCTGCAGAAGAGAAGCTGTTTTGAGTTCCCAGAGCCTGCACCTCAGGCCCTGTCTTTGCTCCTACAGGTTTGTATTTGGTTACCTGTCAGTTCTAGCCTCCTGTCTTCCTTTGTCTATAGGCTGATGATCCCCTGAGGGCCAGGTGCATCTTAGGCTCAGTGAAGCAGTCCTCTGGGTCAGCCCCTCCCTGGGAACTTCCTGGGTCTGCGCATGCATTTCTAGTCCCTGCGCTCCACCCAGGCTGTTACCGCATCAGGCAAACCCTTTACTCATGGGGCGTGCGTTTCCATCCCAGATCTGTTCTGTGGTGGTTGCCATCTGAGTAGATGACCGGCCTCCTCTGGTTTACCAGGGAGACAGGGGGTGTGGCTTCAGAATATCCAGGAGTGAGTGCTTTTGCTGCCAAAAGACTGCTGCTGCTCTGCGCTTCAGGGCACCGCCGCTCGGGTGTGGTTCCCTCTCAGCCAACTATCCTCTCATCACTCCCGTGCTGTAGAGTCAGCAGTGACCAGCTGCAGTTTAGGCCCTGTCCACACCCCTCAAGAAATCACCCAAAAATCTGGACTCCTGCGTGACAGGCCTGCAGACCTGGAGTGTAGGGGAGTGTTAGTAACTCAGAGTTGCAGGTAGAAAATATATACAGTTTTATACACTTTTATGCCTGGCAGGAGAATGCTGTGGCACCCTAGTAGGGGAGGTAGGTCCAGTTTTTAGAGGGTCTCTCCTGTGGAGAGTAGTGGGAGGACCTTTGAACTCTGTTTGTGGGGCACTCTAAGCTGTTCTCATGGGGGAGGGGACTCCCATCCACTTGGTGATGAATTATGTACCTTTTGTTTGTATCCTTGTGATTGCAGCTTGCCTCAGCAGGGTTGATGTGCATTCTTCAACCTTCTCTCTTGGTGCAGCACTAATCCACCAGGTTACTTGCTAAATTTCTGTCCTTTAACTCTCCTTCTGGACGGGAGCCTCTGTGGAAATCTGGCTTCAGTCAGCCATCTTGTCTTTGCCCCCCTCTCTGGTAGTGTTTTCATAGACTGACTCTAACCATGAAAAGCAATCTAAGATTGCATTTAAGAAGCCCATCTCATGGAGTTTATAATTTTTTTTTTTTTTTTAATGAATGAAACAGTTTAAGAATTAAATGTAAAAAAATAAAGTTAAATTATTTTGCTTGTTTAACAGGTAGAAAGAAAAGATCTATACTAGATTAACAGCCCTATGTTTCAGATTGGGGAAATCTTTGGCACAAGTCATCAATTTTCCCCTTTCTGAGATTTCCCTGTGTACTTTCTTAAGGATCTGAATTTGGAAATCCAAATGCATCAGGGACTAAATTATTTAGAAATTATCCTGATACCAGATTAGTGAGACAATCTAAGAATAACTGAGGTAATGCAATGCAGAAGGCAATTAATGACCTGTCAAGGCAGATTCCTCTCTCATTCTCTCTTTAGGGAATGGCTAATTTTTCTCAAGTGGCTTCTATGGAAACTGAATAGTTCAGAGGAATTGGTAATGGGAGATGATACAGTCATTTGCCATGATGTCTGAACTTGAACAACACAGAAACAAACCATCTTTCTAAACAAATATATTCATAAATGCTTAAAAAATGCACTGAGCACTGATAACAACATGAAAATCTGCACTTGTAATCAGACTTCCTGAGCTTACATGTCACAATCCATTTTGCAGAGCACACAGCACCATTTCTTTCTTCTGCTTCTCAGCAGTGGTAGATTACCTTATGGCTCTAGTGTAAAACTTCATTGTCTGCAAAACTTCATCAGAACTCTCCTCATTTGTCCAGCTTGCCCTTATACAGATAATCAAGTCATTCAGGGGCTAACATAGAGAACAGAAAACAAAGGCTAAAGAAGCATTTCCTACAAGTTGCAATTCTGTAAGAGAACCACAAGAGGAATAAAAATAGAGCTGAAAGGGAATTATAATTGCTTACCACCAAGCTCTTTATTTCATAGGTGTGCAAAATAAAACAGAGATGGGTTAAATTGACTTGCCCCAGGTAAAGTACTTAAGAAACAGCAGAGGCTCAGGTCCTGTCCCCTCCCTGTTGAGTGTTCTTTCCTCTAACATACACCTCCTTCCCTCAAAAGGCATTAATAACAAGTCATGGGATCTTGTTGCAAATTGCCAAGACACAGGGTGCAATAACAGCACACAGACCAATCCATACAAAGCAGGTAGTAACTAAAGTTTTCATTAAAAATTGGCTAAGCAACCTCATATTTGTGTACATAACTGCATGGCACTAACTAAGAAGTGAAAAATTACCGGGAAGCAGCATTCCGCTTTCAATGCCTTTTATTTTATCCAATACTATGCACAAATGAAAATGAGGAACAAAGGAAAATAGCAATTCTAGGTAGTAATTTGATCACAGTTGCTAATCAAACTAGGTACTCTGGCATTTTATATTGACACATATGAAAATACCATCAGACAGGTAAATGGCGTGTGTGAGTGCAAATCAATGTCAGTGTGTATGAACAGGAGAAAAGAGTATGTACTCTTCCAGAGGCTGCACCTGTAACCATAGCACTCTAGCAGGCAGAGGCAGGTGGGAGGATTGCTTGAGCTCATAAATTCAAGACCATCCTGAGCAAGAGTGAGACCCCATCTCCTACCTAGACCCATCTCCTAAAATTAGGCAAATTAGCCAGGGTTTGTGATGCACATCTATAGTCCCAACTACTCAGGAGACTGAGGCAGGACATCACTTAAACCCAGGAGTTTCAGGTTACTGTGAGCTGCATTTACACCATGATGTTCTAACATAGGCAACAGAGTGGCTCTCTCTCAAAAAGAGTCCTACTCTTCCAAGGAAATGATCCTAGAATTATTCATGGTCTGGTGGAGTTAAAAAAAAAAAAAATGCAACATTTGGTATCAGATGGGCCTGGAATTTCTAACCTTTTTAAAATTTATTTTTATTTTATTTATTTATTTTTAGAGAGAGGGTCTTGTTCTATCACCCAGGCTAGAGTGCAGTGGCCTGGTCATAGCTCACTGTAAACTCAAAATACTGGGCTCAGGCAATCCTCCCACCTTGGCCTCCCCAGTAGCTGGGACTACAAGTGTGCAACCACTAGGTCTGGATGACTTTTTTGGGGGAAGGGAGATCCCATCATGTTTCTCAGGCTAGTCTTGAACTTCTGGCCTTAAGCAATCCCCTCACTTCAGCCTTCAAGGTGCTGAGAATACATATTACGGGTATGAGGCACTTCACTCAGCAGCCCTTTACTAGCCAGGTGCTTCAATTGCTTTGACTCTCAGCTATAACATGGGACTAATAATAAATACCACTCTTCTTGCTGTCAGGATTAAAGGAAGTAACATATATAAATTCAATACCACAAAATTTATACTCAAAAGATGGCAATTGCAGTCAGTTTTTATTTTATCAAGAAAAAATTTGAATTCACATGAAGAATAGCATAAAATATCACTATAAACTTATCACCCAGGTTTAATAATGAAAAACTTATGCCTAGTCTTGTTTTATCCATATCTGCATTCACTTTCCTGTGTTATTTAGAAGGCAAACTTCAGAATATTACTTTTCATCCTTATATAGTTTGCTAAGTATCCTGAAACATAGAAGTTCTTTTATAACATAACCCCATACCAACACCACACCCTCCCAAACCATTACCATACCCCCCAAACAGTAATAATTCTTAATATTATGAAATATTTAGTCTATGTTCAATTTTAAAATTGTCTTATGGTCATTGTAAATAGTTTCATGTTTTCTAGCTTCTTTGAATCTGAAGCCATATAAAATTGGTTGATACATGGTCACTATGTTCATGATACTAAAGATTCCTGGCACTGAGTGTATAATTTGGGGGTGGAAATAATCTCTATAAGCAATAAAGTACTACCACCAAATGTTTAAAAAGATATAAGAATATAATATATAATAAATTAGGACTATTTTCTTTTCTTTCTCCCACTTAGTCTCAAAGCAATGATGAACTTAATGCGTACACCTGCCAAACCCATCCTCCTCTTTCTCTTAGTTTGCTTTATGGACAGATATGATAGGGTCACAACAGCCTCAGGGGACCTGGGTGAATGTAGGGTAAGGAAAAAAGATGTGGGCATTGGGGATTTGGTGGTGCTGGCATTTAGAAGGAACAGGACAGGGTTTGCCTTGGTGTCTATGTTTTTAGTATCCGTACGTGGTAACCACACATTTTCTTCTCCTATTGTGCTGAGCAATGACTGAGTTCCTCCCAACAGGGTTTTATAAAGTTGAGTTCTCTCTAGAGATATAATAACAATACAATGAATGGTCCATGTCTTGGGTGAGGGGAGCAGAGTATGACAGTGGACTAGTAATTAAAAGGTTATGTCAGAGTGAGAGAGAATTGGGGAGACGGTGTGCAAACTCAAACACATGCAGTCAGTGAAGCTGGTAGAAGCTGCCTCCTTTTGCTTTCCCTCACTATGATCCAAAGAAAGGTGATGTATTTAGGAACAAAGACATAATCCTTGCAATTAATTTCAGCTCTCTGTGTGCATTTATGGTATATATATATAAATTATTTCAGTTTGGGATGATTGATACTATATGTAAGGAGATAAGAGATGCCGATTGTGTCTAAGGTAAAGTAACTGAAAGTAATAATAAGAAGGATGCCTATGACTGAGCTAAAGAAATGGATGGAAAAAACAAGCACGAAAATGCATTGTTACTTCTATGTTATTCTATAAATCATTAGTCTGAACTTGCTTACAAATAGGATTCTTATATATTTGTAATATACCATGGATTGAAATGTCAATCTCTGTTGAATAATTGTTAGCATCATATATACTTAAATAAGTTAAACCATCATGTATTTATGTTCCAGTTTCACTGAAGTTGTTCCAGACTCAGCTGAATTAGGCCACGTGTAAGATGTTACTTAGATCATGCAATTGTTTAAACAAACCTTGAAAGGGAAAATTGTCCTCTGAAATAAATCACATTTTTTAAAAAGAGAAGTAAATCTGCTTTGGATACAAATTTATTAGTATACAATACGTTAATCAAGCATTTAAATGACATTTTGGGAAAAAATAAGAAGGATCAGTAATCAAATCTGAGAAAAACCCTATTAGAATAAGAGTCATTACTTTTATTAAATCATATAGGATAGTTTTCTGGCATGTGAGGCTCTAATAAACATTTTAGCATGGACAAATTAATGACAGCGAAATTTTTCCAGACAAAGATAGACTTCTACCAAGTGACCAGTGTCTGGTGAATGCACAGAGAGCCATCAGATTTGGCAAGATAGACACTGATGAATCATCTGCAAAGAATATCTTTCAAACATGTCTACAGAAGTTATTTCCCACATATCCCACATACTGTTCAAAGCTACCATAGGCTCTCCCCTCAGCTACTCTCCTACCTGAGTCACACAGATTCTCTATATTTCAATCTGAGTGATCTACTGAAAATGTAGCTCTATCACCCACACACTCCCATGTTCTCTTCCCAATTAAAGGCCAATTGTTCTAAAGATAAAGACTCAAACATTTAAAATGACTCACAAGACTTTTGCTTCATCTTCAGTCAGTCCTTTGCCAAGTCAGTCCTTTCTTGGTGCCTTCCGCAGTGTTTTTGTACAGACCTCCAACTGAACAGGGAGCTTTTCTTCATAAAATCTTTTTTTTTTTTTTTTTTTTTTAAGTTTTTGGACGGGGCCAGGTTTGAACCCACCACTTCCAGTATATGGGGCCGGCGCCCCACTCCTTTGAGCCACACGCACCGCCCATTTATAAAACCTTTGAATATGCACCTTTCTTAGCCTTGACTACTTCTCCTTTTGCTTTTTGCAAGTTAACATTTATTCATATTCCAGCTATTTCAGCTAAAACATGACTTCTTCGTGATGTCTTCTTTAATCCTCCGAAAATAGGTAAATCCTTACTGTTTATAAACTCCAACAGTATCAAGTAACATTATCATCATAACTCTTGGAACAGTCTGTTTATTTTCATGGTTATTTAATCAGTAACTGATTTTGCCAAGAGATATTCATTCCAGGGATAGTAGAAAGCATATCTCTTTTATTTATCTTTATATCCCAATACCTAACAAAATAACTGATCTATATTATAATTATTTGCCTAGATGAATGCATTTTTCATATGGCAAACATAAATAAAAAATAGCTATTATCTTTAACATGTGGAAGGAATTTTTACAGATACAGCAGAATATCTACTTTTTCTTAAAGTAGATTTACCAAAAGCAAGCATACACACAGCAATTCATTCAATGAACTATGATTTAGAGAAGAGCCTCTACATTATACTTACTACCATGGAAAATGAGAAGGGGACCTACATTTTAAAAAAATCTAGGGATAGTTTAAATGCAGCACAACCTCCTTTTTATTCTTTACAGTTCCAAAGGTTTTGGCAAAAAAAAAAATTACAATCTTGTGATCACCAGCTCAATGAAGATACAGAACATTTCGTTCACTCAAGAATACTCATTTGTACACCACCTCAAACCAGTACCCAATGTGCACCACTGATTGGTTTTCTATTTCTTTATGCAAAAGATGATCTAAAACACAAAATCTGTGGCCTTTGAAATCTGGTTTCTTTTACATAAAATAATGCATTTTACATATAATAATTCATTCATTTTGTTGCAACTAGCAATAGTTCACCCCTCTATTTTTTATAGCTCAGTGTCATTTGATTGTATGGATGTACCACCATTTTTTTATTTCTATGTTGAGTGGCATATTGACTATATCCCTTTTGTGGCAATTATGAATAAAACTCATCTAACCATTCTTATACCAGTTTTTGTGCAAACATTGGTTTTCACTCAACTTGGATAAATACCTAAAAGTGTGATTGCAGAGTCAAGTAGCAAGTGTATATTAATTTTGGAAGAAATTGCCAAAACATTTTCAAAGCAGCTATAATATGTTTTATTCACAACAGAAATGGCTGAATTTCAGTTGTTGCACATCTTTGGAAAAACTTAGTATTAATTCATCTTTTTATTTTAGCATTCTAGTTGATAAATAGTAGTATCCCAATTTGGCTTTAGTTTGCATTTGTTTAGTGAAAAATGATATGGAGCACGTTTTCTATGCATACTTACCATCCTCATAGTCGTTGAGGAAGTGTTTGTTAAAGTCCTTTGTCCATTTTTTATTGAGCTGTTTGTTTTTTTAGTGTTGAGTTGTGATAGCTCTTCAGATCCATCTGAAGAGTATATGTATATGTATATGTATACTCCATATTTATCGGATATGTGATTTGCATATATTTTCTCTCAGTACATACTTTCAGTTTACAGTGTTTCGGAAGAGCAGATATTTGTAATTTTGTTAAAATTTATCAAATTGGGAAACAGATCATGCTTTTGATGTCATATTCAAGAAATCTTCTGATAATGCAAGATCACAGTGATATTTTCTAGTATTTGCTGCTAGATGGTTTTATGTTTTAGAATTAGGTGCTTGACCCTTTGAGTTAATTTTATATGCTAGGAGGTTTATTTTATATTTCTTTTCTCCTTTGTACATATATAGCAAAATTTCCAACCCTATCTCCTGGAAAACATACTTTTGCTATATTAATTTGCCTTTATGACATTGTTAAAAATTAATTGGCCATGTATATTTGAGTCTATTTTCCCTGCTCTATTATTATTTGACATTTTTGGTGCTGTTGTAGATAGTTTTAAATGTCTTTTGTATTTCAACTTCCAATAAATTATTTATTGCTCAGATATAGAAAAATGGTTGACTTTTTAATATTAACATTATATATTATGATCTTGTTAAGCTCCTTTATTTGTTAGAGTAAGAATTTCTAAAAAATTTGAGATTATTCACACCAAAAGAATGTCCACAATTATAATCAGTTTTATTTCTTTATTTTTAGTGTATAATTTTTTTTTTTCTTATTGCATTAGCTAAAAACATCAGTATGATGATAAATAGTTTTGAGGTAAGCAAACACCCAGGCTTTGTTTCCAATCTTAGGTAAAACATTTGATCTTTTGACGTAAAGTACTATATTAATTGTAGCTTTTCATAGATTCTTTTTGTCAAATCACTTCTCTACCTATTTTGCTGAGAACTTACACCATGAATAGACATGAAATACTTTCCATTAAAGCTCAGTTGTTGAATTTTTGGGCATAGTGTTACACATAGCACTTCCTTATTAGTCTTTCAAGTACTGTGTGGTCTGTAGTGATGTCCTTTCCCAAGTGTTTGTAGTTTTTTTCTGATCTCTTTATTTTTTGGTCAGTTCTGACTATTGGCTGATCCTGTTATTTATCTTTACAAAGAACAAATTTTTAATTTATTTTTTAAATTTTCTATTGTCAATTTTATTGATTTCTATTCTACTCTTAATAATTTTCTCCTGTTGTTTTACATTGAGTTAAATGTACTCTCTATTTTCAGTTTTATTAAGGTGATACATATTTGTTTTGAGTCTTTCTTTTTTATTACTATAAAAATTTAATGCTGTACGTTTCCTTGTGATCATTGCATTAACCACATCCTAGATATGCTGTGGGTTTTTGTCTGCTCAATTCATTTTTATTCCCTTTAATCTTCCATGTGATTGTCTCTTTGATGTATGAGGTTTAAAAAACATTTTGTGGGGCAGTACCTGTGGCTCAGTGGGTAGAGTGCCAGCCCCATACACCGAGGGAAGTGGGTTAAAACCCAGCCCCAGCCAAACTGCAACAACAAAAAAATAGCTGGGTGTTGTGGCGGGTGCCTGTAGTCCTAGCTACTCGGAAGGCTTAGACAAGAGAATCACCTAAACCCAGGAGTTGGAGGTTGCTGTGAACTGTGTTATGCCACAACACTTTCCCAAGGGTGATAAAGTGAGACTCTGTCTCTACAAAAAACAAAATAATAATAATTAATAAATAAATAAAAACACTTTGTTTAATTTCCAAATATTTGAGAAATTTTTTAAATGTCTTTCTGGTGTTTAATTCTACCTCAATTATATTCTGTTGAGAAAATACACTTAGTATGAGTTAAGTTATTTTATTTTGATGAAGTCTTGTTTTGAATCAAAATATTGTCTGTCCTGGTTAATAGTCCATATGCACTTGAAAAGAATGTGCATTATGCTATTGTTAGGTGAGATGCCCTATAAATTTCAATTAGGTCCACTGGTTATTATCATTCTGGTCTCCTACATCTTTACTAATTTTTCTGTTTACTTCTTTAATTGAATCTAAAAGAAGAGTGTCAGAAGCTGCAAATATTGATGTGGATTTGCCTATTCTTTCTTTTAATTCTATCTACTTTTTAGCTATTTAGAAGCTCTGATGTTAGATATATACACAGTCATAGTGCTTTGCATAAGGTCTCCAGGAGACACATGATTTTTGTTCTTTCCACGGCAGTTCTGTTCTATAGGGTAAGTGAGGTAGAAAATCTAGGTGGGCCTTTCTTGCAGTGAGTACCATTCCCCTCTCCCAGGCCTGAACAACAAAGGAGATTTTCTCGAGACTCTCAACTGCTGCAGATGCTGCTCCTGAGCACCCAGTGAGATCTGTGGAGACCTTGCTCCACAGCAAGACTTTCCTCTGTGAAGGGGCATGAATTCCTCTTGGATCAGCAGCTCCAGAGATTTCCATTCTTATACTAGTTAGCAATTTATTAGAAGATTTAGCTAAATCCTTATACTGACTTATACATTTTAAGTATCTTCTTCTGGTAAGCAAGTATGTGTTTCTTCTCTCTTCTTGGAGATGCCAGAATGTTTTAACTTAATTTTTTCCCCCTCTGTGATCTCAGTTTTCTGATGGATTCAAAAAAGTTGTGATTTTACAAATTATCTGCGTCTTTTTGTTACAGTTCTGGGAGCAAAACTTTTCTACATCCTACACAAAAGCTAGAAATCCCCAACATGTTTTAGCAAGTACAAAATAAAAAAAATAAAAATATATTTTAGGAATTTATGTAAGAATGTATGGTATGAGCATAGAAGAAATTAAATGATATTAGACAACTGTAAAGAAAGTCTCAAGTGTAAATCATTGGTTATAAGTGAAATGTGAATTCAAAAGTGCGAGAACAGGAAAATAAATTATGGGCAGGAATAATTTTTGAGAGAAAAAAGCTATTAACTATTTGGGTAGAAACTGTGAATTTATATCATTTAAATGTATGCACAACTTAAATTCTCATCAGGAACAGTTGTAGTTGAGAAACAATTAGAATACTCAGCAATCTGTAGTTCAACTGTTAGTTTCAATATCTTCACCCACATATGAGTAAGAATAGCCAACAATATTTTTTTAATTAGGCCACACATGTTTTCCCTCTCCTACCCTTCAAAATAAAAGCTACAGTGAAAGAATAAATAGGAAGGTAATCTGAGATAGAACAGAAAGATTGCCACTAATGCTAAATAATTAAGGATATAGCAAATACCAAGCTGTAATAGTAAATGTAATTTTGGAAAGGGAATCTCAAAAAATATATATTGTCGCTGTTATTCAGTCACATGAATTGTGGTAAAATTTCTAAAAATTCTAATAATGGATACAAGAAAATAATAGGTGTTATAGCAAGTAACTTTGTTAAAGGGTTTCAAAGTCCTAAATGCACGTCTTTGTTAAAGGTTTCTAAAGTCCTAACTCAAGAATGAATTATAATTACATTTTGTTAAAGGATTTTAACATCTTAAGTTGTCGTCTTTGTTAAAGGATTTCAATGTTCTAAGTCAATAATGAACTATAATTCATCATTCAGTTCCAGTAACCCAAGTATTTGGTAAAGAAATAGAAAGGAAGCAAGCTATCTAGCTTTCTATTTTTGAGTAAGGAGTCAGTTATCAGAAATCCCGTATTGGTTAAATCTTCATTTCACTATAGGTCAATACAGAAGAAAGAAAACATTTTTCTACAAAGGTCTATGTTGCTGTCAGATGGCAGCACATTAAATTGTTTGAAAAATCCACATCCTGGCATGTGAGTATTTTTCAAAGCTAACTATTCATAAAAAGTTGACATATCATTACTGTAACTGTCAACAGACACGGATACTGGTATGATCACATGAAATTCTATTCTCAAGGAGACCAGAAATCACAAGACTACACTGAGAATTTGCAGAATGCTAGTACTCAAAACAAGAAAATGGTTAGATTTATCTAAATATATAACAATATGATTAAAAGTAACAGCTCTGAAATAATAAATTTTGAAATAATTATTAAATCTGAATGATTCAGATAGTATGATAGGTCATTACAGAGTACTATTAATTGTATTTGCCAAGGTTAGTCAAGCATACAGCTTTATAAACCATCATATATAGCAAATTCATTTTTAAATATTGTGGTTAAGTTTATGTAAACTTTGACTGCATTAATCATGGTTCAGAATATTGATGCACAAGTTTTGTTTTAACCTTGGGATATAAAGCTTTTCCTAATTTATTTATGTCTTATTGACATTGGGGGATTTTAATATTTGTTTTAAACACTCTTGGGGGAATTTAATTTGAGAAAGAGCATAACTTTTCAAAATAGATTTCCTTCATTTATTCTCCAGTTAGTGTTTAAAAAATTTAATTAATTTTTTTTCTTTAAATATCTTCCAAAAGTTTATAAATAATAATATTAAGTCTTTAAAAATAAATTTATCATTTTCTTCCAAAATAGGAATTATTTCAACTTTTAGTAGTTTGCCTATCATTACCGTTAATTGGAGCCACCATATATTGAGTAACTATTTTAAAACAGGGAAAGTCATTGCAGATTTATGTATTTTTCATTCTCAATAATACACAGCTAGGTTAGTTTTGGGATTCCTTGAATAGGGAAGACATTGAAGAAGGCCATCCTGTGGCTTCAGAGAAAATTTATCATATCATTAGTAGGTTCAGATGTTGGTTATTCCAGTGGGCTAGCTGTCTAAACCCCTTGCTTATTTTTCATCCTGCTTCTCTTTTCAGCTTATACTTAGTTTCTGCAAATCTATTAATCTTTCTTTCCAGGAAAGAATTAAGCGCTCATAATCTAAGCCAAGCTCTGCATATACCCATTTGACTTACCTCCTTTGCATTCAGAATGGTAGTTGTTATGCAGTTTTCCAGGGAGGTAATTGAAAAAAATAATAATTGAAGAAATAATTTTCTGTGTCACATTATTTATGTGGGAGCCCTGGTTGGTTGAAAAAAGGCCATTGGAACGAATAATAATATACATATTGGACTTTTTGATCTTCCTTGATTCTCCGTGATTCTCATCCTTTGTGATTAGTGAAAACTATGAAATTACAGCTTTATTTATGATGTCATTTAGTTATGAATTCTCTAGGCTTTCTTATACCGGGTAATTTAGAACACCTAGTTTTAGGTAGTAGGAAAGAGGTTTAACAGCATTATTTCTTTTACTTATTAATATTATTTCACTTTCATTTATCTTATTAACTATTTCTCTCATTGAAGTAAAGGGTAAAATATTATTGAACCAATAGTCAGGATTTATAATCAAATCCTAAATGTAACCAATGAAAGAGAACTGCCGAAAAAAAAAATATGTATATATATTCTACAAAAGAATTTCACAAAATAGGATTGCCAGAAAGTAAATTTCAAAATTTTTATTTTCTACAAAAGTCACCTAGAGGATTACTAAAAATTTCTCAAATCAGGGCGGTGCCTGTAGCTCAGTGGGTAGGGAGCTGGCCACATACACCAAGGCTGGCAGGTTTGAATCCAGCCCGGGCCAGCTAAAACAACGACAACTGCAAAACAAAACAAAACAAAACAAATAGCCGGTCATTGTGGCAGGCGCCAGTAGTCCCAGCTACTTGGGAGGCTGAGGCAGGAGAATCGCTTCAGCCCAAGAGTTTGAGGTTGCTGTGAGCTGTGATGCTGCAGCACTCTACCCAGGGCAACAACTTGAAACTCTGTTTCAAAACAAACAAACAAAAACTTCTCAAATCAGGAAGCTATTTAGTAGTTCTAAAGTGGGACCCAGAAATCCACCCTGTAACAAATGCACAGACATTTCTGCTGCAAGCAATTCATGATTTATTTTAAGAAATTTTGAACTCTTTTTTCTATACTGACAAAACTTTGGATGTTATATTAGTAGCGATAGCATCCATTCACCCAATTTTTTTGATATGCCTTTGAGTTCAAGAGAAGATACTCACCAGCCTATCCTCATTTAATTGGTGGTTACTATAAAGTAGATGACATTATTCAATCCACTCACTTTTTAAAAAACTAAAATAGACATTTTTTTCAGTATGCCTTAACACACTCCTTTTTTAATATTCTTCATAGAAGGTTCATAAAAATTGTTGAATGCTAAATCTTAAATCATACATCAAATTCTTCTTTCTAAGTAAAAACTTTAGGCAAACAATAAGCAATTTATCCAAGACTTCAACAGTTAATCAAAACAAACTAGTTATTCTGTACCTGCCATTCTGTTTCAAAAGGAACCTTCTGAGCTCTACCTCTAGTTACAAAGGCTTAACTAGACTTGCCTCACATCAAAAGCAGCAGTAAAATTAGATAAAATAGAGGTGTCTCTTTTCAGACATTAGATAGTAAGCATCTCAGGTCTGTGGTAATTGATAACATCGTAAAAAAGTAATCTGAGCCACGAAACAAACTTACAATCACCCCGAATTTCTGCACAAGGTAATTCTCCTGC
This sequence comes from Loris lydekkerianus, assembly GCA_963574355.1. Classification (NCBI taxonomy): domain Eukaryota; kingdom Metazoa; phylum Chordata; class Mammalia; order Primates; family Lorisidae; genus Loris; species Loris lydekkerianus. The sequence continues at coordinate 22,191 of CAUYPK010136287.1, read as the reverse complement.
TATAGAACACATAGGAGACCAAGCTAGTAATAACTTTACTTAATTGAGGGAACAGATATCAAAGTCATAGGCTGCTAAAGTGGCTAAAACATCTACGATGAGGAATTCAGAAAAGAGCTATAAAAAAGGAACCCCCAGAAATCTGCATGGTGATTCACATGGCTGAGCACTTAGCTGATCATGTAATGCACAAAATTCTACCAGGCCTATAAGACAACATATACTACAAATATACTACAAGGTTAAAGTTGATGTAACAGATTTTGAAATTCTATCCTTGTCAAAGCAAAGACCTCAGCAAACACAACAGATAATCAGTAGAGAACAAAAAAAACAAAAACAAACAAACAAAAAAAACAATAGCAAAAACAAACAAAACAAACAAACAAACAAAAAAATGCTTAAGAAGAGCCTTACCCTGCAAAGGGCATAATGTAAAACTAAGCTAAAGTTTGAAATAGAAAACAAAAACAAAATAAGTAAAACAGGTCCAAATAATTACTCAGTAATTTAATTGCCTTGCCTAATTAAATTCTATAATTTTTATAGGAAGACACTATAATCCAAACTTATTATTAAATGTTACTTTAATTTAAAGCATAAAATTAAAATTAATAGGAAATGAAGGAATGAATATGAAATATGATTCATAGTGAAGAGAAAAACGAACCAATAGAAAAGACCACAGATGATCTAAATGTTAAATCCTGAAGATAAGGATGTTAAAATAGATATTACAACTATATTCAGGGACTTAAAGGAAAATATGGTCATAATGAATGAACAGATATGGTTGTCAGCAGAGAAATTGGAAATATTAAAAACAATAAAAGAGAAAGATGTATAATGAAATTACAATATTTATAATAAAAATTTATTAAGTAGGATTAGAAGCAGATCAAAGATGGTAAAAAAAAAAAAAAAAAAAAAATTGTCAGTCAATGTGGAGCTATATGAATAAATAACCCAACTGGACAACACAAAATAAAACTGATTGAAAAAATATACTTATATGGTGAGTGGACTCCCAAAGGGGGAATTCAGGAAGTTAAGGATCCATATTATATATCAAAAGAAGCAACTAAAAAATGCAAAGATGTACCTGCAAAGGCAGTATATGAATTAAATATTGCACTACAAATTTTTATTAGCATTAGGTAAGAGAGGAAAAAGGAATAGAGGACCAACAGTAAAAATACAGGTGAGATATAAAGACCACACATAGCAAAACAGTGTATACTGAAATCCAACAACATTAATTATTACATGTAATTGGATTTCCAAGAATGAAGGATGATTCTGGAAAATCCTTTAATAAAGTCATACATTATTACATTTAAAGAGGAAAAATAATGACTATTTTTATAGATGTTGAAAACCCTTGAGAAGTTTTAAGATCTACTTCATAAATAATAATTTTAAAAATAGTAATTGAATTGTATTTTCTTATATGAATATATGTGAATATGAATTATTGTATTATTATACCTACATGTGCATATATAATATATTATGATATATATTAGTTTTGTAGAGTTTTATCTAAATTGTGCTTATCCTTTGTTACTCAGAATACTTTTTGGAGTGACATTTGTCACTCATTCATGAAACTGTCTTAATATTTATGTTTATTCCATGAGGAATTTTCTCTCCAATTGAAGTTATCCCATTAGAATAGATGGTATAAAATCTGTCCTTCATTTTAGCTGAAGTAATCAATGATAACACTTAATTCTTGCAAAAGCAGCCTCAACTTAAAGATTGGGTTGTTATGGATGAGAGAATTAACTTAGAATTCCTCCTCATTGGTTAGTCTGTGGAATTGCTAACACATTTTGCTTTACTTGGTTTAATGATTTGGGAACAGTGGAAAAGTCAGTACAGAAATATGAAGAGAAATCCACCTGACTTTTTAACGTAGATACTGATGGTTTATGGGACTTGTTCTGTTGACTAGATCTGGGAGTCTATAAAGTATGGGCAAGATCGGTGCTTCAAGATGGGTTCATCCTGCTGTTTGTAGGTCTGTCAGTAGGAGATTAATTAAATTTGTGTGAGATGAAAGGAATGAATTGGGTTCTTCGTTTGTTGGTCAGATTAATCAGAGTGGCTGATGAAATGGTACACTCATAGGCACATTTGCCAGAAGGCAAACTATTGTAAAATTGAGAGGGAGATATTATTGAGAGACAATTCTAATAGATGTCCACATTTCTGCATGTCTTGAGAGCAGAAGTATTGATAATAATGGCTCGTATGTTCTGGATGTTTGCCTATCAAATAGTCTTAGAAGATAAAGATAGTGTTATAAAGATAATGTCTCCAACCAGAGCAAAGTTCAGGCTTGTTTGCTTATAGCCATTAAAAAAGATTTAAGTTCTCTAGGCTCAGAGTTCCTCAGCTATAATTCAAACCCATTGCACACGAAGCCTCCACCAGAGTCCCTCTGCATTGCTCTGATGAAATTGAGAGGTCTAGGAGAACTAACTCTTAGCAGTCAAGTATGCTTATGGTTCTTGCCACATTGTGCAGAATGCATTTTTTTTTTTTTAATGAACCAAGGTTCTTATGTTTTTTGCTAGAATTCATTAAGCTATAGCAAGACAATTTGTTAGACTGCAAGTCATCTAAAATATCAGATCCTTCACAGTTATTGACACACAGATATTGGAAACATCCTAAAATTGTATACAAACAAATAAATGAACTGAACCTTATTTCAAATGAATAACATTGCTATAGTTAAGGAAATGGGGGAAGAGTAACCAAAGTAACCTTTTTCAACTACATTTAGACTGTATCCTCAAGCTCAACAAAGAGAACTCTGAACAAATTAAATAGGAAGTTACTTAAATTAAAGCATCATTGTGAACTCATGAGTTTTAAACAAACATGATAGATGAATTGATATAGATTTATGTGCATATGTACATGTATGGGGTGATACATAAGCTTGTTGTTTGCATATAGATATGTCATTAATTTCATAACTCTGTTCACTGAGAGGGCTCAGACATAATGCTATTCCACTAGTAATGAACATATCTGGCATCCATATTTTGGTTTCTGAATATCATTGTCCAATAGAAAAGACAGGGGTGGCTCCTGTGGCTCAAAGGAGTAGGGTGCCCACCCCATATGCCGGAGGTGGTAGGTTCAAACCCAACCCAGGCCAGAAACTGCAAAAAAAAAAAGAAAGAAAAGAAAAGAAAAGAAAAGATATAGGAAGTAACACTAAGATTTTAACAATATATATACATAGGATTAAAATAATATACTGCTTTTGCTGCATCATACCAAGTTGTTAAATTAAAAAAAATATATGTTTTCATTCAATTTCATACTTGCTTCTTAGGTTATTTAGAAGTATGCTGATTTATAACAAATATCACAAATTATCATTATTATTGATTTCTAGTTTAATTTCTTTCATTTCTATGATGATTAGAGAACATCTATCTTTTATGATACTGTGATATTGCTGTCATATATTTTATTTCTTCTTATACTTCCCCTCTTATGATACATTATTTTTTTTTGGTTTATATAATTATATTTTAAAGACATAATAAATGAGAAAAAAGTTAAAGCCACTCATATATTTACCATAGCTATCAATAAATATTAGATATTTACCAATGATTAGAAAATCATAGATATTTTCCAATTTTTTTCTGTAGACCCAAACTTCAATTATCCTTTCTCCTAAAGAACTTCCTTTAACATTTCTTGTAGTGTAAGACTACCAGCAATTATTTCTTATTTCAGCTTTGGTTTGCCTCAAAAGGTTATTTCCTCTTCAGTTTTGAAATATATTTTTTCTGGATAAAGTATTTTCCCCCAATAAAGATGTCCTTAGATTATTTTCTAGTATGCATATATACAAACAAGAAGACTTTGGTTATTCTTGTCTATGTTCTGCAAATACTGTATCTTTTTTCTCATGCTGATTTTAACTTTTAAATTTTCTTTTTTTGCAAATTAATTCATTATACTTGGTATATTTTTATTTGTGTCTATTATGCTTAGTGATTATTAAGCTTCTTTGATCTGTGGGTTTATGTAGTCACTGAATTTGCAACATTTTGGTCATTATTTCTCAAATATATTTTTGCCTTCTCTTCTCTTATTCTCTAGTACTCTAGATACACATGTTAAGAGTCCTTGATAGTGATATACAGATTATTGATATTTTGTTAATTTTTTTAGTCTCTTTCCTCCTCTCTTTTTTCTCTCTCTCTTTCATTTGAAAAATTTCTACTGCTGTGTCCCTTGTTCTGCAGTGCAATATATGTTCTTAATCTCATTCAGCATATTTCTACTTCATTTAAAATTTTTGTCATTTCTAGAAATTTTATTTCAGTAATGTTTACGTCTTCCATTTTTCTCCTCATCATACTCATGTTTTCTTCAATATTTTTGAACTATTCATAAAATCCAATTTAATGTCTTCGTCTGCTTGCTTTGTCACTGCCAGCTCAGAGTGTATTTCTATTGACTGTTTTTTCTCCTGTATGTGAGTATTATTTTTCTGCTTCTTTGTATGGTGAGTAGTACTATTTTTAATTTTACATTGTTGGGTGCTGGATTTTGCTATTTTCTTTAATAAATGTTGGATTTTGTTTCCATATTTAGTTAAATTATGGTGGATTAGTTTAATCCTTTCAAAACTTGCTTTTAAGCATATTTAAGGCATGTCCAGGATAATCTATATGCAGGGTAATTTAGCTTCATTGTTAAAGTGATAATTTGTGAGAATTATCCCATGCTCATGAGGTCTTATTTATGTGGCTAATAAAAACATAAACTCATCACAGTACTGTGTGAGCAGTACAGCTTTTCAGCCTTCTTTTTGGTTGCTCTTTTATCAGCCTCAGATAGTTTTTTTTAACACATATATGTAGGTCAGCACTTAGGAAAGACTCTCAGGACCTCTTTGCAGGTCTTTGAAGGTTCTTTGTGTACAGCCCCCTCCTCTTTAGTACCTTTGTACTATATTCTGGTATCCTTCTCCTCAATTCAGTGATGGTGGCATCTGAGTCTAATGGTGATACATTCTCCCAGCCCAACCCTTAAGCTGTGTAGTACTTAAGGTTTTCTTTCCCGCTCTTCTTTCCTTCCCTCCCTCCTTTCCTTCCTTTTTCTTTCTTATTTTTTCTTTCTTCTTTCTTTCTCCTTCCTTCCTTCCTTCTTCCTTCCTTCCTTCCTTCCTTCCTTCCGTTTATTCTTTTTTTCTTTCTGGCATCACCATCCTATACCACCAATTTTGTGGTATTTAAATCCCTTGTTCAACATATTTTGTCAAGTTCAGCTTTTTGTTCAGTGCCAAAAGATAGGTACATCTATTCTCTTTTGTTCCTTATTGGTCAAAGGAGAAAATATGGTACGGCTACTTTTCCCATCTAAAGTTAAATCAGACAAACACTATGAGCCAGAAGTTACACCAGCAGGTATTTTCTCAGGATTATGGAAAACATATGCCCACAAAAATATATGTATGAGAATTTTTATAGCAGCCTCAATCATAATGGCACCAAACTAAGAAGTATTCAAATTCCAATCAACATGGAAATGTATACAAATATCGTGATATGTTAATGCAAGGAATTACTCAACAATGACTAGAATAACTCTCACACACTCAGTAGCAGGAATGAATCCCACAGATACTATGCTGAGTAAAACAGGACACAAAATAGAACCTAATCTAGGACTGCATTTGCATGAAGTTCCATAGCAGAAAAAACTAAGTTATGTGAAAAAAAAAAAAAAAATTATTGTCTCTGACAGTGGAGATAAAAGAAAAGGAACACAGGGAATTTTCCTTTGAGATGCAAGTAATCTTTATGTTTAAAGAATTGTGAGCTATGAGTTGATGCATTTGTCAAATGTTATGAAATTGTGAATTTAAAATGTAGATTTTGTTGTAAATGAAATCTTCCTTTAAAAAGAACTATAAATGGACAATAAATTTTAGTTACTACCATTGCTTTTTACAATGAAAGAAACTAGCAATTCTGAAATAATTATTTATAATTTATATGTATTTCTGTATAGCCTAGTCTTGAGAAAATTATTAACTATATTTAGAATAATAAGATTCAGGTTTCTCTTTGTTGGAGAAGAAATTTGCAAGTATTGAAAAGAAGATGACTAACTCTACTTTGAGGTGTTAGATTATAATTGCAGGTATCAGAATAAATCTGTAATTTTTAATAGAAATAGATACAGGTATACCTACATAGTCACTCTGCTGAAGAAGTGATGACATTCTGATCTAAATGACAAAGAGCTAGAGTTCATCTTAGTTTATAAACATGATTGTCCACTCAAAGCAAACAGATTTCCTTTGGGGTAAAAAACATATTTCAGTACCAGATGATTCCAAAATCGCATATCGAGCTAGAAAATCAGAAAGTGCTCAAAGAATGATGAATGACATGCCAAAATGGTATAGGATACCGTATGATGAATCTCCCGATGGTCAAATTCCAAACAACTTGATCACCAAAATAAATATTGATGGTAAGGGGTTACTTATACTATGATGTACGATTAAAGGGGCTCTCTGTAATGAAAAAAATAATAATTGTTAAGCCCTCGTTGATAGTATTTGCTGATTTCTGCAGCATAAATATTCCCTTTCTGGGTGATTTAAGCTACCTGTTATCCTGTTATGACATTGAATGCAAATTTAAAGAGGATTGCCTAAAATTGGTTTTCACAAGTAAAGTGAGCTGACAACAACACACCATTAATTGTAACTATTGAATAAAATGAGGATACATAAATGTATACTGATATGAGTTCAATAAATGATTAAGTCACGTAATGGCAAAGATGGGGAAGCTTTTGGTAACAGTAAAATTTAACTAATATAGAAAGATTGATGGAGTAAACTATAAAATAAAGAGCTCTATATGTACACAATCTGAAAAAAAAAAATCACTCCCTAAATTATTTAGTAGTTACAAAGGAAAAATAGCAAATTCACAGTAGAGACATTGAATGGATATCACTTAACTAAGTAATCAGTGTCAGCATCTTGAGTATTGGGATCAACTGTTATCGTGTGGTTCCCATTTGGATACACTGAGTAGGGCCAGCGTCACTTCTCTGGCAGACCTTCTCTGCTCTATCAATCAGGATTCCCCAGAGAAAACCAACAGGATATACAGTATTTATGTAAAAGGTATTTTAAGGAATTTGCTCACATGGTTGTAGGGCTGCCAAGTACAAACCTGTAAGGCAAGCTGGCAGGCTGGAAATCTCAGGTGGGATTTCCACATTACAATTTTGAGGTCAAATTCCTCTCCTCCAGGCAAAGTTTTGCACTTAGGTCTTCAACTGCATGAAGGTTGAAGGCTCACACACATTATCAAGGTACCTACTTTTACTTAAAATCAACTAATTCTAGATGTCAACCATATCTACCAAATACTTTCACAGCAATATTTAGATGAGTGTTGGGTCTATCCACTATGCACCACAGCTTAGCCAAGTTGATAAATAAAACTTAACCATCACAATCTGCCAAAAATTCATAATCTAAATTCGATTGTAATAAAAAATTAGACAACACAAATGAAGGAACATTTTATGTAACCATCTAAATGTCAAAGCAAAGGACAAAAAGAAGAAGAAAGACTGAGGGTCTGATTAAAGTGGACTAAGGAAGCATGAGGATGAACTGCAACACAGGATCCTGGGTTTTACCGGGTATTGGATGAGGAATGCTATTGGGACAATTGACGAAATTGGAGTGTGGAGTAACTAGGTAATTCCCTAATTTTGACTCTCTTATTATGGTTATGTATGAGAAGGTCATCATTCTTAGGAAGGACTCACTGAGATAGTAGAGATCTCCATTTCACTCTGTGGAGGCAGAATAAAGGCCCCCAAATGAAATCTGAACTCTGGAACCTTGAAGCATGTTTCCTTACATCACAAAAGGAACTTCCTAGATGTGATTAAGGGTTTTGAGATGAGGAGATTACAGTGGATTATCATGATGGACCCAGTGTGATCACAAGACTCTTATAAGCAAAAGAGAGAAGGAGGAGAGTCAGAGAAGAAGGAGATTAAAGATAGAAGCAGGGTTCAAAGGGATGCAAATGCTGGCTTTGAAGACAGAAGGGGCCACACGTCAGTGAATACAGGCGCCCTTGAGAAGCTAGTGGGATCAATGTAGCCAGAAGCTGACAAAGGCAGAAAACAGATTCTGGGTCTAAAAATAAGTCCCATTTTGGACTTCTGCACTCCAGAGCATTAAGGCAATAAGTTTGTGTTGTTTTAAGTCCTGGGTTTATGGTAATGTGTTGCAGTAGTAATAGACAAATACTGCACTCAAATGATTTTGAAAAATTAGGCATTTATTTGAAACTATATATAAAAAGGGAGAACATTAAAACAAATGAAGCAGACATAAAACATCAGCAAATTGTGGTTAAGAGTCTCTGGGAGTTCCCTGTGCTATTACAATTTTTCTTTGTTTGAAAAGTATCAAAGCAAAAAGTTACGAAAAAGGGACCACAAAAAGGTCCGCGGCAGCTGGAGAGGGAAAGAGAGACAGACAGGGATTAATTTACAGTTAAATTGATACTTTATTTGACTCTGATTCAAACAAATGAGGGAGGAGGGAAGTGGTTGTGGTGTGGATAGGACCTGGGATAAATAGTTGTTGGGAATGGATAATGTGTAAGAGCTTTGAGTATACTATTTTGTCTCATTTTGCATGTGTTTCAGATTCTTCTTAAAAAGTTAAATAGCAAGATAATTTTATCTAAAAATCTGCAGAAGGGAAAAGGATGCAATATTAACATTTTATGTAACAATCAGTCTGTCTAGGGAATTCGCTGCCTCCATGAAAAAAAAGAAAATTGGCCCAAGCTCTAAGAGTCTAGTGTCATGTCAGTTTAATATATTTTATTTACTTGAACAGACAAACCAGAAAACAAGAGGCTTTTCCCTAAGTAGGCCAGCCAGCAGACATTAACCTTTCCCTACTGCTAATGCTACTTTCCACAGTATCTGCAGCTTGTTTTGCTTTTTATTTTGTGTTTAGAATTGTAGGCATTAACAAAAGCATTTAGAACACTCTGTTGAAAATAGCAGGATTTGAAGAAACTGGATGTCACTTAAAATATGATCCTTGGATAAATATCACAAGCTGTTGGCTTTCTTACAAAATGAGTAAGCACTGCCTGTGTCTCTTCGTGGCTGCCAAAGCCACTTTGATTTTCCTGGAGACTTCTGGTTAGCAGGTAGTTTGAGGATCCCATTGGGAAGGGACAAATATCATCCATTTAGATTACAATCTTTATTTTCTTCCTCTGCTCCCCTTTTAAAATAAATATAGAAAAAAGTTAGGAATACATTTCTATGCAATTAAAAGAAATAAAAATTGTTCAGAGAATTAACTGTTTGCCCTTCCCCGATGAGACATACGAATGAGAGCAAGCATTTCTTGGCCAGATCCAGTGAATTTAAATTTTCCATTAGCACATAATAGGTTTAGACTATAAATCCCTTTGAGCGTGGGAATCAGTGAGAAAAAAAAAAAACAAAAACAACACTTGGCCAGCAACTGCTCAAATAAGCTCAAACTGTTATTCTAGAATATAGTGTGCCTGTAAAAAGAAAGATAATAAGTTTTATGTGTGTCAATGTGTGTTTTTTTTAAAAAAGAACTAGCTTTTTATTTTTATTTTTTTAAAGCCATTTCATCTCTGAGAGATTCAGTGACCATGTTTGATGAGAAGCCAGATGGCAGCGTTCGCTAGACCCGGTGCCAAGAAGCATGACAGGGGCGGCAATTTACCTTCCGTGGTGAGGCTAGCCGCCGAAGCTCACCACAGCTGCAGGCGAGCGGGGCTGCTGCCGGTAGGTGCAAGCACAGTTGGTTCCCTCCCAATTTGGATGCAGCAGGTAAGAGGCTGTATCAGAACCCAGCAATTATGGAATTGGCATGTGCTGCATTGTTTACTCACAGTAATATTCCTACTGGACTTTATTAAAACACCATCTGTTGTCGGGGCAGGCAAAGAATCCAAATAGAAATACATAGCAAGACTCAGAGAGCGAGAGAAAATAAGAACGTGTGTGTGTGTGTGTGTGTGTGTGCTGGAGTCTGCTGCAAGATTTGGTTGCATTTCTGAGAGGCCACATTTAATCCTGAGGGTTATCTTTGAACATGATATCCCCACTTTCCCAGATTTTTGCTTTGGGGTTCTGCTGCCAGCTAGGCCAAAACAATTTGTGGTCCAATTTGTGGCTGTGTGCAAGTCCGGCTGGAATCGAAGGTGGCAAGTGCACGAGTATGGATGGAACCTGATCACATTAGCATTGCTACAAATTGAAACCAAAATGATGAAAAGTAAAGTCATCCCACTGAGTGATGCTCGGAGTAAACTTCTGAGTTAATGTTTGGAATATAGGCTGAGTAATAAAGGATATCTGCCAATAATAATACCTTCAGGGCACAAGGAAAAGTGACTGTTTTTTACAATCAGCTGTTTTCCCTCACTCTTTAATTCTGCAGATGGGGATCAGATATTTCTAATACACAGCTGCTCTCTACAAATGGCCAAGTATAATTTTTCATACACTTGCATACAATTCCAGGTGAAATTAATTAGTCAGAGTTCCTCATCAGATAATATACTAATAAAATGTGATGCAAGTAATTAAACATGCAAATACAAGAGCGACAGCATTAAAACTGATATGTTGTTTCAATTCTATATAAAGACATCTGTCTATTTGGAATTTTATTGCAAAACCAAACAAAAACCAAACAAATCTTAAAATAAAAGCATAAACAAGCCCTGATTCATGTGACAAAATAGAAGGTACAGAAAAATGAATCTAGAATAACCATTGAATACTTTCTGGGTAAAAGAGTTGGCTCAGTTATATATGTACATATATATATATATATATATATATATATATAATATTAATGTTTAGTATTAAATATATTTAAATATTATGGAGCAAATGAATGGGAAGAATTGGGGGAAGCTACAGGGAAAGCGTGTGATGTCATTGTCTGCTTTGCCTAACACTCAGACCCCTGATATTCTTGCCAGGATCTGAGCAGTCATTTTAATTTACAGAAATGCTATTTATCACTTTGCAAGCCACACCAATATTTACAGAGAATTCAATGAATGAATGAAAAGAAACAGCTGCGACCCCTTCCACCTCATTGCCCATTTCATCTCTAACTCTCCTCCTCTGTACTGTCTTATTTATAGTCATTCTGCTGAGCAATGGATTGGCTTGGCAGCATTCAGTGCACCAATGCTTATTTGTTAAACACATCTCAGTTCCTGTTATGAATGTTCCCTTTCTTAAATGTTTTTCATAGAGAATGCCATAATTGGTTGATTATATTCTGCACTTATATTTTTAAATAGGCTTCAAAATGCATGAATATCACAATTATGTATTTTTCCCTTAAAATTGATTTTATGCTGGTTTTAAGGCTGTCCTTAATTTATGATTTGCAATTATTGATGGCATTTTGCTGTTTATAAGTTGTGTATGCCACAGTGTCAAGTACTGGAAAGAATGTTTAAAAAAATAAAAAGGCCCAATTCTTTCCTTCAGGGAGCTTAAGATTTAATTGGGGAGATGAGATGTATAATGGAGCAACAGGAAACGATGGCAGGGTGTGTGTGATGAATACTGACGTGTGGGGTCAACTAGCAGCCGGGCAGGAATTCAGAAGCCCCAGAAACCAGAAAAAGAGAGATCTGGATTACCTGCTTTGTGAAGATTGGAAAGATGAGAAATAGAAAAAGAGGAAAGATCAGAACATGCCAAGTGTAGAGGATAATAGAGAAGCAGCCTTTGCAGTTAGGCAGAAGTAGAAAGAGGAAGCGGGTCTTCAGGGAACACTCTGCTGGGTTCTTGGCCCAAAGCAGCAGAGGCAATGATGATTCAATGAGAAACACTTCTCAAGAGGCCCCTGAGGTTCCTCGTACCTTGCGCAAGGAGACCAACCTTCCAATGAACATGGTGAAGACTTTCATGAAGGAGGAAATAATAGAATCTCTGACAATATTTTTAGGCTTAATCAAATTTCGGTGTGCAACCTTGCATACAAAACTGGCTATATAAACATTTGAAGACAAATTTTTACCAAGAATGAATAAATTGTTGAATTGGTTGACTATAATAACTGAATAAATGTGAATAATGAGACCATGCTGCAGAAGCTGAATGCCTTTATTCTATATTTGCCTTTGCTATATGGGAACAGTTTCATTTAGATTCTACACCAGCTACTGTAGCAAACTAAATGAGGGTATCTACTTGGTAGTTACAATAACCTGGGCTACAGGTGAGCTCCATACCCAGGGTCACAGAATCATAGATGGTGAGCTCCAATGATGCTTGAAAAAAAGGAGCCCAAAGTCAAAGACAAAATAAAATAACTGTCTCTGTGTAAGATCTGAAGGTGAAAGCAAATCATACATGGACTAAAAGTGTTGCAAGGTCCAGGAAAGTCTGGAATAGGTTCCGTGAAGGGTATAAGCTGGACATGTGAGTGGACTGAAGCTAGAGGATGTCTTAGTCTATTCTGTTGCCATCGTAGAATAATACAAACTGGGTAATTTAGTTTTGGAAACTGGGAAATCCAAGGTAAAGGGGCCAGCATCTGGCAAGGGCCATCTTGTTGCACCTTGCCATGGTAGAAGTCAGAAGAGCAAGAAAGCAGGGACACAAGTGTGGAGAAGAGGGGCACAAACTCACTTTCACCAGGAACCCACTGCCACAATAAACAACCCATTCCCTCCATAATGACATTGCTCAATTTATTAGGCCACAGAGCCCTTGTGGCCTAATCACCTTTTAAAAGTCCCATCTATTAATACCACCACGATAGCAATTTAATTAAAGTTCTGGAGGGGACATTCAGATCATAGCAAAGGTTAGGAAATTCATGTAGCTTTCTGAGCCCTTTATGTGGTGCTATGTAGAGGCCCAGGCACAAGTTGTCCAGGAGAGGAGGACAGAAGAGTAAAAAATATATTGCCATTTTGCCATATAGTGGATATTTAAATAAAGTTTTCCCTTTCATTCTGATAGTAATTGATCCTACTTAAGATAAAAGCATGGCTATATGTCAACAAGCTCTTTAAATTACATCACTATTAACTTTATTCTCAGAAGAAATTGACACAGAGATAACTATGTACATGGAATGATTAGAGAAATTGAAATAGTTTTTGGGAGGGAGCTAAAATATTACCAAACAACCGTTTCTACATGGTATTATTTAGTCTATTCCTCACCATCATTTTCCCAAGTACTCACTATTTCTAACTCTTAGACTGGACATTTTTATGAAAATAAGCTTCTGGTTTAGGAATTATGCTTGGAGATGAGCCACAAATATCTCCTTCTCTTTTTGCCGCAGTGGTCTTTCCTTCTGTCCACCATACTGAATGTGAATCCCCTTCTCTAGAGTTGGTGTTCCACACATGGACCATTAGCTGTGGCATTAATTCAAAATAAATACATTCTTTAAAATACCTGAGATTTTGTGGAAGATAGCTGTGCAAACAACCTGGGATGTCCTGTCTGGAATAATCTCACCAAACTCAATAATTCCTTCCTTTCACCCATGTACATGTGCATAAACCCTGCCCTGAGACCTTTAGCGGTAGGTCAAGAGCAAAGCAGAATCCATTAATACAACAGGATTGTCCCCAACTGTGCTGGTAAGTAGCCCAAATAGTCTGAAAATGGTAGCCCTAGGCTGTCACCACCCTTATTCCTAGGTCACTGTAGGCCTGGCTGACTTTCTTAGATGAGAAGTTTTAGAAATATAATAGTAGAATAATACATCCTAAGGCTTTTGTCTAACGATAGAATAGAAAGTTGAGAGAGCCTTTAGGTAAGCTTTTCATGGCCCTTTTTGTCTTGAACTACCAGAGACATCTCTCTTCCTATAAGCCTGGGCCCAGGAAGTGAAGCAGGACCTTGGCATTATAGGAACAGTGACAGGATAAAGGCCACTGAGGCTTTCCACAGGCACTGCCTACTGCGAGTTGAGATGCTAAAGACAGACTCTTCCTGGCTTTTTTTTTTTTTTTTCTTTCTTTTTCTTTTTTATGTTTCCTTTTCCAAAGCTAACAGTTTTAGTATCTAGGGAAAGGACTTCCGCAGTCTCTCAATACAGGGGCACTGGATGCAAATGCCTGGTGTTGCTGTGCCGATGAGTGGTAAAGTCTAATGCTTCAGCACAGACTATCCAAGGGCAGAGCTTATAGAAAGTTCCTTATTAGGGTGGCACCTGTGGCTCAGAGGGTAGGGTGCCAGCACCATATGCCAAGGGTGGTGTGTTTGAACCCAGCCCCAGCAAACTGCAACAAAAAATAGCTGGGCATTGTGGCAGGTGCCTGTGGTCTCAGCTACTGGGGACGCTGAGGCAAGAGAATCACCTAAGCCCAGGAGTTGGAGGTTGCTGTGAGCTGTGACATCACAGTACTCTACCCAGGGTAATAAAGTGAGACTCTGTCTCTAAAAAAAAAAAAAAAGAAAGAAAAGAAAAGAAAAAAGCTCCTTAATAGGTAGATGTCCAGACGTGAGTGACAATTCTAGAAGTCTTCAACCACAATTGTAAAGAATTAGAATATATCTTTATATCTTTATGTTGTAAATGCATAGATAATAAGACTGTATTCCTAGAATTGCCAAATTACTGTAGCAAGAGTGTGCTCTGTTCCCCTCTCAGGTAACTTATATGTATAATGAACATAAGTAAGTTTTTCAGCCAATGAGGTGGAAATTGAGATGTGAGTCTTTATATCCTTGATTGTTAGAAGGAAGAGGACTTGGAAAACGGCCTAAACAGAACTTAAAAAAGATTCACTGGTAGCGAATAGGAAGAATCCATATACATATATTAAAGAAAATGGGGAAAAAATGTTGGCACGTGGACCACATAGCACCCTTAAGTATCTTGGGAAACAGGCTCATTCATGTGGTCTGAGATATAAACAACAACCTAAGAGCATGGTGTTGCAAGGTGAGAAGGAAAAATTTATTCATAGTGCCTGGAAAATCCCTGTTAAGAACTATGGCCCTGGATTAATATAGATTGACACAGCTAATCCAGAGGTAAACTGAGTCTTTGGGGGCATTTCTGAGAGAGAGACAACTTAAACTTCATAAAGCACTTCTTCCGGGTAAGTTGTGTAAAAGATAGAAAACCAGAAATGTATCTCTAGGCACTCTAAAGTTGTGGGTAGAAAACCCAAATATATGAAAACACTTTCAGTGGACTATTGTGAATTTGGAAAGAAAAGGGATATGCTACTTGGGAGGCTGAGGCAAGAGGATCACTTGAGCCCAAGAATCTGAGGTTGCCGTGAGCTGTGACACCATGGCACTCTACTGAGGGTAATGAGGTAAGACTCTGTCTCAAAAAAAAAAAAAAAAGGATACAGAAATGTACCAGTTATTAAGATGATGTTATCCAAGAATAGATTTTGTTTTTTTTTTTTTTTTTTTTTTTGGATTTCACCAGAATAATGGATTCTTGACACCTAGCAAAAGAAAAAAGGAAGAAAGTGACCAGATTAAAAGTTTTAAACTGAAAATTTAAGCAAGTATAAGAGAATATGCCTGAGAAACCTTTAAGACAAAGAAGTATTTTCCAAGGAACACAGGGTGGGAAGTAGGATTAATACCCAAAGCTACATTACTTCATAGAGAATAAATGAATAGGGTGGCACCTGTGGCTCAACAGAGTAGGGCGCTGGCCTCATATGCCACAGGTGGCAGGTTCAAACTCAGCCCTGGGCAGAAACTGCAAAAAAAAAAAAAATGAATAGTCTTGATTTCTACTGGAAAGAACTAACGAAGACACCAGAATTCTACAGATGAGCTGACCATGGGGAAAAAAATGCCTTATTTGAAAAAAATAGGTTAGATAGACCTGAACATAGAACAAATCCCTACATCAAGAATTATAAACATATATGAAGAATTATTTAACATAGCACATGAAAAGTCAATGAAACAAACACCAAAAGACACCAAAAACTTTAGTCTGAAAGTCACTGGCAAACTGTCTTGTCAAATAAGATTGTGGATGTTTTCCTGATATAGATGAAAACTTGAAATAAATGCAAAGTAGAGTCAGAATAGAAGAATTCAACTGTTGAGGTATTTGTTAGTTTTCAGTCTTCTGAAAGCAGAACATCTGAGAAAGTCTTATCTTTTCTACAGTTTTACGATTGAAGAATGAATATGAAGAATGAAGAATGAAGAAGTAATAAAAAAACCCTTATTCCAAAATTAGTTCTAAGCATAACTTAACAATTTGAACTAATGGGAAATGTAAGAGAGAGTACCATGTCATTTTAGTCCTAAATCCATAGGAAATAAATTAATGACTATGCTTGTCAAACAGAATTCAGATAAGGTAAAGTTGGGATGGGAAAGCATGCCAGGGGTTTTGAAAGATACACTGGGGTTTAAACTTCCTAGACTCAGCTATTTACTATCTTCTTAGAGACTTTGACCAAGTCAACACTCCTTTCTGAGATTTTTCCCCCTTATTTCTAATGATTGGTTTACATATACCCAGAATACAGCATTATTACCATATGCTGCTCTAAACCAGAAAATTTGACTTCAGAAATTCTGTAATTTTCTCTTATCTCAATAAGGTCACTGAAATAGAAAATTACTGTCATAATTCAAAATCTGGCAATTAACTATGTCTGCATATGGGGAGAGGAGAAATGGTCATACTGGGCTAGTTACTAAGCAACCACTTTGTAACACCCTATCTCACCAGGCTGGGAAGAGAACAAAGAAATAAAGCTTTCCTATTAGACCCTAGTACTTCCCTTTAAAGGGACATATCACCAATCCAAAGATGGCAAGTTATTTCTTTAACAACCTTCTAGGAAATGGGGTTTTGAATTTCTATGATTCTTTTTCCAATTTTTTCCTATATTAAATGTTAACATTTTTTTGAGGTGTAGACCACACTGGGAATCCTGAAAGCTACTATAAATGAATGAATGCATGAAAAACCTTATAGTTACACACATATTTGGTCCTTTACATTCATGTATGGACCCTCAGATAAAGCTAAACATAGAAATATATTATTACTAATTTTTAAAATTTTCACTCCTAGTCAAAAAGCATTTATCTATTAAAATACAAAGTGTATGTTAAAATCCAAAGAAAATAATATGAATGTTTACTAAAAAAGAAGGCAAAAAAGTAAGTTCCAAATTTATTCTTAGAAGATATGAGGTCTGACAATTAAGTTCACAAACTCTTCCTAGAAAAAGTGTTACGTTGCTACATACCTCAGTGCAAGATATCACTACAGTCACCTTTGAAGTACTGCCCTGGGGAAGCTATGCACTGATGTCAATGTCTAGTCCACCTTTCAAAGGAATTTTGGAACTCTTTCTGAAATAGTCATCAGAGCTCTCATTGTAGGACCCACAAAAACATATAACATAATAAACACCATTCAGCAAGACACTATCACATGTTGACACAAACACAGCTGTGAGACACTGATATAGGAAGATTATTAAACTTTACCAAGTTGTCTGTACAGTGCTGCCAAGGTAAACCCACAGTGGCAAGTCGGTAAACTTAATTGTCAGACTTTGTATATTGCCAATTATGAAGATATAATGTGGATTTGATGGACATCCTCAACAATATATTCTTTACTTGATTCCATTTGAAAATGTAATTGGACTCATATTTCAGAAAATTTGACTATTATTTGTAGTTGGGAGTCAACTGGTGTTTTTTTAGCCTAAAGACAGAAAAAAAAGAAAGAAAAAAAGAAAGAAGGGAGGGAGAAAGGGAGGGAAGGAAGGAAGGAAGGAAGGATCTCTGCTTTAGCAAACCCACATCTGATTTTCTTGAAGATAAAATCCACAGACCACCTCATCAGAATTCCTGGGGCAGTTTTTGAAATGGAGGTTCTTGGTCTTTTGGACAAACCTATTGAATCAGAGTCTCTATGATGATGGCCATAAACAAGCACCCCAGGAGACTCCTATCCAGACTAAAGTTGAGAAGTACTTTGTTGTAGTTTTGAAGATATTTGTTAAGAGTTTCTTGACATCTAGCCAAAGTTAAAATCCTACTATGATAAGAAATTTAACATTTTAAATCAAACACACTTCTAGCCTGGGTTGCTTTATTTATTTTTTTTCGGTGCAGACACATTTTATAGATTTGATTGTATTGTCTGTGAGAAATTAAAAGTGCTACAACCCTAAGGAGTGAAAAAACGATGCCTATCTGTGATTGTCATCTTGTTCAGTTAATAAGAAGTCATAGCAATCATATTATCTTGGGAAGCAACATGAATTGTGGTGACTGTTTTCACCTTGACAGCAGAGGAATACGATCTCCAGAGAGTATTTTCTCAGTAAAGCATATTACCCAAAGCTGAGTGTTACTCAAAGTTTTCAAAAGAAATAATTTCATAACAACATTAGCATTGTAAGTCCAACAAAACCTGAGATGTGTATTTCCTTTAATTCTGATTATAGAATGTATGATGAATGGTATGGAGAGGGAGAGATTTTTTCCCCCCTTCTGTATTACTTTAATCTTTCGGAATTTTATTTCTTTTTTCTTCCTCTGTGCCCCAAGGCAGAGAATAACGTAAGGATGGGAAATTTGGGAAGGGGGCACAAATACAATAAAACTGAAAATATTCTTCCAAAAAAAGAATATTTTATGATATATGAGCCCATTCGGGATTCAACACAGGCAACTAAGCTAATTGCAAAACTGCTCCCCTCCCCTAAGAATGACATCCAGGACTGACCTGCTAAGAAGATAAATGCAAACACATTCATTGTCACAGGGGTCAGTGTTCTTGCCTGTACTAAAACCACCAGAATCTGTTGGCACTGCTGGCCTGGTATCATCACTGCCTCTCTGAGAGCATCTATATGTGTGGGGAGGAGCCTGTCACACTGTGCAGTGCAAACATGCTGAGGCTTTGTAACATCTGCGCCAGAACTTTCACATCCTTATAAATCATATCCCAGCTCTTGCTGGGGCAACAAGAAAGAAAATTTTGGCACATAAATGTAAATTATTGCATGCCCTCTGGAACAGAATAATAACTACTGGATTTAGCAGCCATGCACAGTTCTCAGAGAAAGTTTGAAAGTGGAGGTTGGTTTTAATGGGGTGCAGAGGATGGCTTTTACTGAACTATTCCTATATAATTCAATAAGAAGTGATTAGCATTACCTATCACAACTTTTGTAGTACAAATGACCATGAGTCCCTGAAAGCACACTGAAGTGAGAAGAGGGGTGAGAAAAAATTCCAAGCTCTGGGTCGTGTCAGTATAATATCTAATCCCTTCATGTCCTATTGTGACCCAATTAAAAGTATTTGACTGATACTAGCAGAGTTGACATCACTTATGCATAAGCTTCTACTACTCTTATTGTTATTTAAATACCCAGCTGGCACTGAGAGGAAACCAGTGAGAAAAATTTCTCTCTCATTTTAGTGCACAGTCCAGAGAAATAATATTGCTGGGCTTGAACAGGAAGAAAAGCATCCACAAAGGGAATAAACTTCTTCCTAATTTTGGTACCCACACAAATTTAAATATTTCTCTTTTTTTCTTCTTCTTCTGCCTTCTTTAGGACTGTGCATTATACTTAATTTAGTTCTAAAGATGGGGGGCGGGGTTAAATACTTCAAGGACATGAAGCACTGGTTTACCTTCAGTATGAGGCCAGCTCTGACCTATGGTGTGGTAAGATGCAGTCAGTTCAGAAAGCACTAATGTGAACACAAATTCCATCAGTAGAGTAACAGGAGAACCACAAAATCCTCATCCTCCTAGAATCTGTGCTCAGGCTCCTTATTTGACAAGGAATATCGGAATGGTAGATACAAAATAAAATTACCAAGTTTGTCCATAATTTCTTAGAAGCTAATGAAAGTTCTAATTGAGTCTCTCAAAAAAAAAAAAAAAAAAAAAAAAGATGCTAGTATTGCCGCCCAATGAATGAAATTATTTGATAGATGATAAAAACAATTTGACAGGTGTAATCTCATATACAGGGCAAAATATGTACAATTATGCTCATAAGTTTACATTTTCTATTCTATTGTATAGAGGTTGTGCATATATACACACATATATGTGTTTACATACATACCTGAATTTAGTCATCAAGAGAGTTAAAAATAACTGACAGATGTTTCAGGGGCCTGTGACCAATTTACCATCAAATTAAAAATCTTACTTTTCTTTCTTTCTTTTTTTTTTTTAATTAAATCATAGTTGTGTATAATAATGCAATCATGAGGTACAATGTTTTGGTTTTATATACAGTTTGAAATATTTTCACTGAACTGGTTAACATAGCCTTCATGGCATTTTCTTAATTATTGTGTTCAAACCCTTATACTCTACACTTAGTAAATTTCACGTGCACCCTTCCAAGATGCACCTTAGGTGTGGACCCACTAATCGCCCTCCCTCTACCCCTTCCTTCTCCCCTGTCCTCCCCTCCCCTGCCTCCTTCCAAACATTCTTGTTCTGAGATTGGGTTATAGCTTTCATATGAAAGCTATAAATTAGAACACAGTTAGTAAAGCAAGCAGACAGCCCTCAGAATGGGAGAAGATATTTTCAGGATATGTCTCCGACAAAGGTTTAATAACCAGAATCCATAGTGAACTCAAACGTATAAGCAAGAAAAGAACAAGTGATTCCATTGCAGGCTGGGCAAGGGACTTGAAGAGAAACTTCTCTGAAGAAGACAGGTGCATGGCCTATAGACATATGAAAGAATGCTCATCATCCTTAATCGTCAGAGAAATGCAAATCAAAACTTAGCACAATAGCTAAGAAAATGACAGGAAGGCTATGTTAACCAGTGTGATGAAAACGTGTCAAACGGTCTATGAAACTAGTGTATGGTGCCCCATGATCACATTAATGTACACAGCTATGATTTAATTAAAAAAAAAAAAAAAAAACTACTTTGAGATATCACCTTACTTCAGTAAGATTAGACCACATCACAAAATCCCAAGACCAGAGATGTTGACATGGATGTGGAGAAAAGGGAACACTTCTACACTGCTGGTGGGAAAGCAAACTAATACGTTCCTTTTGGAAAGATGTTTGGAGAACACTTAGAGATCTAAAAATAGATCTGCCATTTGATCCTATAATTCCTCTACTAGGTATATACCCAGAAGACCAAAAATCACACTATAACAAAGATACTTGTACCAAAATGTTTATTGCAGCCCAATTCATAATTGCTAAGTCATGGAAAAAGCCCAAGTGCCCATTGATCCATGAATGGATTAATAAATTGTGGTATATGTACACCATGGAATATCATGCAGCCTTAAAGAAAAATGGAGACTTTACCTCTTTCATGTTTACATGGAGAGAGCTGGAACATATGCTTCTTAGCAAAGTATCCCAAGAATGGAAGAAAATGTATTCAATGTACTCATCCCTACTATGAAACTAATGTAAAAATCTCACTTTTAATGTACACTGAAGAGGGTGAACCCTTTTTGTTTGTTTATTTCTCTTAATCATGCCCTCTGACATTTTTAGTAACAGGCATGGGTTTTATCTATCTACCTACCTACCTACCTACAAACAGAAATGTAGGTTTGTGTGGAAGATAGAGGTGAAATGATCGCTTGAGGCCAGGTTTCAACACCAATCTGGGCAACGTAGTGAGACCCAATTTCCCCACAATGTTTTGAAAATTAGCTGGGTGTGCTGGTCACTCACCTGTAGTCCTAACAACCTGGGAGGCTGAGGTAAGAGGATCACTTGAGCCCAGGAGTTTGTGGTTGCAGTGAGCTATGATTGCACCTTTGCACTCCAGCCTGAGCTACAGACTAAGATCTTATCTCTAAAAAAATTAAAAAAATATAAAAAAGTGCGTATGCATACATATGCATATATAAACATGTAAGTTTTCGTTACTTTATCCTTATTATTTTTTAATCTTCAGTTTTCATTTTTTTATTAAGTCTTTTGTACATAGATCATAAATACATTTATGCCCATTTCAGTGTGTTGATTATTTGTACAAATTGGAGTGCTTACATCATACTAATCAGCATAGCTTTCACCTCATTTACCCAATTATAGCATTAGGACAT